>JASPKZ010003379.1:0-45778 GCA_030220185.1 Diploptera punctata | reverse complement strand
GCATCTGGACCTGCTTCAATACTGCATTTACTCAG
This sequence comes from Diploptera punctata, assembly GCA_030220185.1. Taxonomy (NCBI): domain Eukaryota; kingdom Metazoa; phylum Arthropoda; class Insecta; order Blattodea; family Blaberidae; genus Diploptera; species Diploptera punctata. The sequence goes on along the minus strand of JASPKZ010003379.1, from coordinate 45,743 downwards.
TATTAGTTGGGATGGTTATACTGCAATGACTCGGTCCCCAGAGCCTCGTTTGTTAAAACACGTTGCACCACGAGAAGGTGAGGTTGAGAATTGAGTAGGAGAGGTTATGAGAGACAACATTATCTAAGTTTGTTTAAATAACAACATTTTAGAGAGAGTTAATGAGTTTACTTATTTAGGATATAAACTCTCTTTTGTTGAAAATTGGATTTACCAGAGAAAATTGTGAAATTCAACAAATCAATGGGAATCATTAATAGAGTTTTAAAACCTTCATTAGTGCAAAAATCAACTCGTACTCGTCTTTATCAAATAATGGCTCGACCAGTCCTATGTTATGGGAGTGAAGCGTGGACTATAAGGATGAGAGATGAAAGCAGACTAACAGCTTGTGAGATGAAATTTATGCGCCGAACAGCTGGCTACACCAAATGGGATTGAAAAAAAAAATGTTGAAATCCTTCAACAACTTAATGTGTCACCAATACTGGACTACATCTCCAGACATCAGCTAAACTGAAAGGAAAAACGGTCACTTGGTCACCCTATGAAAAGATGGCACGAAAACCGCTTTCTCAGGCCGTAACAGTTCTTCTAGAACTAATACCTGGCGGATGATGATGATTAACATTATCTTGACAGAACCCCTCATAGTCTTGTGAGCAGAGGTTCTGACTACAGTTCATGAGGTCCTGTTTTCGAATCCCACTCAGATTACAGGAATGATTTGTTAGAAGGGAATTATTCCTGAGGTTGTTCATGGTCTGGAATTTAGGTTAAGTTTGGATTTAGGGATTCTCCTGGAATTTCCTCTGGTACTGAGTTTCACAGGTACAAATTCAACTTGGGTTCAATAAGTTTTTAAGTGCTTCCTTAAGAAAAAAAAAAAAAACAAGTCCCATGTGTTAAATTTATGGCACGCAAAAGAACCTTAAAGCCTGATTCTAAGAGGCTTCTAGGGAAGTTTATCAGTTATTTTCACTCAGACTTCATTCAATGAACTATAGAGCATTGTAAAATAGAAATATTATCTACCTGATATTGAGCAGACTAAGTGAACCCTGAAGCCAAATGTTCCGTAAAATTGATAGCCTTAGGAATTATAGAGTCCATACTTCTAAAATTCATTTGAAGCACCATTGAGATTATGTAATAAAATATTAAAATATAAAATTAGTACCTGGTAAATCAGTTATCCTCAACTAAAATGAAGTTCTGTTATAAAACTTCGTCTAGTACCAGTAGTTAAAATATGAAGGCCTTTCAAAAACAATGTTTCATCTTCTGCATTTCAACTTACCAAAGTTTTATAACAGAACTTCATTTTAGTTGAGGACGACTGATTTACCAGGTACTAATTTTATATTTTAATATATTGTAAAGTCTTTTCAAAATTACATATTGCTGAGGCTTGTGTGAAGGCAGATGCTGCTGCTGACCAGGTTTTCTAACTAGTCTGCCATGTAAAATGTTTCTTGTCAGACTTTGTCAAGATGACATGCATTTCTAAACGAAACCCTTCTAATGATGGTGTGAATTTTTGCAGTATTAGTATTTATGGGAGAATTTAGAATTCCTTATAAGGATTACAAAAGTGTGAGAGACTAGGAATTAAAGTTAAAGCTAATCCCAAATGCTTTTAAAAACATTTCAGAAGAAAAAAAATAAATTAATATTTTTAATTTACATTATTAAGAACAATATCTTTAGAATCAAGTGCCATGAGAGCACAAATACAGTGGAAAAGGGAAGAGATGATTCTTCTGTCAACTTGTTATTGCTGTGAATGTGTTTGCACATCTATTGCAGTTCACATAGTAATTTTGTAGCACTTAGGTCATATCTATGAAAGCATTTAGACCGTAAAAAGTCCGTTCTCTGTGGAAAGTTGCATACAAAGACTTTTTGCATACTCAAAAATCTGTTCATGCGATAATAATTGTCGAAAATACCTAAGCTACCTGGCAAGGTGACTTTGCAGAGAACGAATCGTGAGCAACCCGATAGGAACTGATGTAGTTTGAAACCTTGCTACTTTATCCAAGATGTCGGACCTTGAAGACTTCGATCATGTTTTCAGTATACGCGGAGAAGAGGAATTTGATAGAGTCTACCCAAAGAAATTCAACTGGAAGAACAGGATAATTGGCGTAAATATCGCACGATGCAGACGTAGTCCGTATATAGTATTATTTGCAGGAACACAAGCGTAAATGCATTCCTCTAGCAAACAAAAATAACAGAAAGTGGGTTTAATTTGCTGTCCCGCGCCGTAGCCGAGCGGTTAAGGTAGGAAGCCTTGGTTGCAGAGCTACGGGACTTGCGCTGGTTCGAGTCTCCCCAGGGGGGAAGAAATTTTCTCATGGTATTTCGGCCAGATGGGAACCGGTGCCCACCCAGCATCGTGAGGCAATGGGTAGCTACAATAAGTAGCGGCTCAGGTTTGAGGAACCAGCTATAACGGCTGGGGGACTCGACATGACTAACAACATGTCACCCCTACACTGGATGTTGGATCATTCTACCTCTGTGATGACACATGTGAATGTGAAGGGCAGCAGCCGGCTGGTAAAAGGGCAACCGCTGAAAAGTGGAAAGACCTCAATCGGATCGGTTTATTGCTGAGAATTCTGGGTAATTTCTTGCCAATATTACAAAAATGGCTTTCATGTTTATATATTAAATTTGGGAATTTTTAACATTATGAGGTTCAAATTCATAAGAATTAAATTAATCGTGATTACTTCATACCTCATACTTCTATATTTCTTTAAATACAGCACTGCAGTATCGGCAATTTCTTATCACCATCATCAGCTGTTTTCACGATTGTCAATTTTTACTTTTGTTGATAATTTTCCAAACTGCCATCTGATGTCTTTTAAAGAATTATTTTCTAAACTGCCATCTGGTGTTCATTTTAATGAATCATTTTCTAACCGCCATCTGTTGTATTTTGAAGAACTTTGTAATCAAGCTAGGTTCATCTGGAATTTCGAAGTCATAGTTCTAGTATGGTTTTTTGAATATATATTTTTCCCAAACTGTTAAATCTAAAGGTTTTGATAGATGTTTAAAAAGTTTTGCTTCTTTTTCAATCCTATGATGCTCTAATAAACTATGTGCTGCCTATACCTGATTTTTCAATTTCTCCATTCTTTATATTTCTGAAGTGTTCTTTTTTAAGAGTTTCTTTTTTACTTCAGAAATATAAAGAATGGAGAAATTGAAAAATCAGCTATAGCAGCACATAGTTTATTAGAGCATCATAGGATTGAAAAAGAAGCAAAACTTTTTAAACATCTATCAAAACCTATAGATTTAACAGTTTGGGGAAAACATATATATTCAAAAAAACCATACTAGAACTATGAACTTCCAAATTCCAGATGAACCTAGCTTGATTACAAAGTTCTTCAAAAATACAACAGATGGCGGTTTAGAAAATGATTAATTAAAATGAACACCAGATGGCAGTTTAGAAAATAATTCTTCAAAACAACATCAGATGGCAGTTTGGATAATTATCAACAAAAGTAAAAATTGACAATTGTGAAAACAGCTGATGATGGTGATAAGAAATTGCCGATACTGCAGTGCTGTATTTAAAGAAATATAGAAGTATGAGGTATGAAATAATCACGATTAATTTAATCTTATGACTTTCATGCATGACCAGTTAAGTGGGTCGCTAATTCGATCTTTGCACTTGTTCACGGGAAGTCAGCTCACCGGTGATTGGAAGTAATTTGAGTAGAGACTAATGTAATTGCATGCAGCCCTTAATTAACCTAATGAGTTGATTTGGTAATTGTAATTAATTATGATTGGAATGTAAAAGTGTTTTAGTGCTCCCCATCCCTAAAATATTTAACACGAGCTGCTCTCAAAACACTTTGCACTTGAAATTAATATATTATGTATATCAGATTTGCAGCTGTTTTAAGGTGTGATATAGACAACTGGCAGTTAGCTAGTGTATTTGCATAATTAAGAATAAATAAGGAAAGGACAACAAACTTTAAGTGAAGGATTAATCAACTCAAGTTCAGTTTGGAAGGTTCTATTAACATTCATTCATAAACCTAACAAAATAAGCAATATTTATTTTTTTAATTAACAACAATAAAAATAATTGCAATCAGTGGCAATAAATCAGGAAAAGAAACAAGTACATGTCCACAAAATATTGATTTTAAATTTCAAGTTAAATAATGTTTCCTCACAAATTACTTCACTCAAGTAAAGAACAAGTTAGTACAGAACAACGGTCGTGATGATACTGAGGATGGAACAGAAACTATGTTCCGAAACTAGTTTATAATCAAATAAGAAGAACAATATGAGGTGAGTGATAAAAATATTCTACCTTAATAAGTTAGTTCTATTCATGATTACAATACAAGTTAGAAACTGCAAATCTACCATCAGGAAACGGAAATGGATATACATCACATCAAAATGTATGAAGCCCTCTGGACTAGTGGCATGCATTCAGGGGAAGCAAGAGAAGCACTGCTTTCGTAACAACACTAATTGCACAATTATTCATAAAACTATCACATTTCTCAGTATTGGTAAGTGAACTGATGCGTACGCACCTCTGTGCAGTTTTTCAGCTACAAATGAAGCTACTTTCATCTCTATCTCATGTTAGGTACTACACAGGAAGTCAAGGTTAGATAGGGGAGAATAGCAAAAAACCACAATTGAACTTGCAAAACTGTTGAGAGAGCCAATTCAATTGTAAACAAAAGTTTTCATAAAGAATGAGTCATTTTTTATATCTTACCTCATAGTTTATGTTTTCTTAAACACGGAAAAGCAGTTTTCAAGAGGAAATATCCCTCCCATTTTCAACCAACATTATGACTCTAATGTCGGTTGAAAATGGGAGGGATGTTTCCTCTTAAAAACTGCAGTTCCCATGTTTAAGAAAACATAAACTATAAGGTAAGATATATAAAATGACCCATTCTTCATGAATAAGAACCTCATAATGTTAATACTCATATTTAACTATGAAAAGTTTTCATAGTTTGATTTGTTAGTGTCATAGTATACAATTTCTATGAGTACTACTTCTGCAGAAAGATAGTTTTCAGCACTGAAGAGAATGAAAAAGCTTCCAGTAAAGGCTTTAGGAATTATTTCAATTCAAGCACGTCTATAGAAGGAACAGTTCTTGGTTAACAAATTTACTTCCTACAAGAGGAAGCTGACCTTCAGTAAAGTATCAAGGGTAAGTTACTGTAATATATATATGGCTATTCAAAAAGAAGGAACAGACTTCAAATATTTATTTCTCCCGAACTACAAAAAATAGAAACACAATCCTAACATTCTTGGAAAGAGAAAAGTTCAAATTTCACTATTTTATGCATTCAATATGAGTACCATGTGTTGCACAACTAATAACAAAATGGTGGCTCATTTTTTGCCACACATGAATCTGCTGGTCTCTAGTTATCGAATTCACTGCTTCAACAATTTGATGTTAAATCTTCAACAATTCAATGTCACAGATTTTCAAGAGTGTCAAGCATATAAAAATCATACGGGGTTAGATCTGGTGACCTGGGAGGCCACCAGAGATCAAGTTGTCCATGCTCACCTCCTCCCTCAAGTAATTCTTAGAGGCTTAAAAATTACTACAGTATATGTTTAATGGGTTCTATATTTAATAAATTACTAATTTGTATCATGTTATTTTTTGTTTCAATTTTAGATATTTTAAAGAAATCCAATGCAAATTTCTTTCTCTCCATAGTTTTATGAGTTACTTAAATATTGTGAATTTTTATAAATTGGCTAAGACAAATTATAAATATGCCATAAATAATTCTATCTGCCCACATTAAGACAAAATGTTTTATTTCTTCCAAAAACTGAAGAAAAGTGCAAGAAAAAAAACATAAAGTGTTAACTTTTTAGGAATTAACACTATGAAGTATTGTATTATTAATAAGAAGAGAGGTTCGCCCTAATGGGCACTGATTGTACTTTAATCTTTGCTGTAGTCATTCAGCTATTTCGTGTTTCTTGGGCATTTCAGTATATGATATCGGTCACACTGTCCGCCACACAATTTACACATGCACTTCTCACTAGATCCGTGATATTTCTTATTCTGCACACCTTATGATGAAAGCTGTGAATCACATATCATGTTACAACGTGTCTGACTCTTGGCTAGCTTTCGTCCAGTTCCTGTCCAGCATAGCTCCTGAGGTGTAGAAATCAGCACCTATCATTCTCTGTTTTTTCTCTCCTGTTGTTTAAAAGTTCTTGGTAAGAGAACTAGTAGATGGTAGGAACATTCTCAGTCGGTAGATCTTCTATGTAGTATGTTCCCTTTGTGAGTTCATAGATGAGTTGTGAGGGTGCAGTTTTCCCCACTCTCAGTGCTGGTTTTAGGAAGCGGACTTTCACATTTTCTATCTTCCTAAGGTTGCTGAGAATCAGTTTTTTCCCATATCAGATCTATTCCATAAGTGATAATCGACAAAATCGTGGTTTTGAATAGAATCATGGCTGTCGGCAAGCGATGTCTCACTAAGTTCTTGATGCTGTAGATTGTTTGATGGCTGCTATTGTTTTGTCATGTACATGTTGGCTGAAGGATTTCAGTGTAGTCTGTAGGGTCAGTCCTCGATATTTTAATTTGTTTTACTGTTTTCAGGGGTGTTGTTCCTAATGTCAGATTGTCCTCTCCTAAATGTCATCTGTATTATTTATTTAAGTAAAATTTTATCACCTAATCTGATATTCTTCTTCTTAGACCGGTTTTGGATCCTCTTCTTCGGTTCCATCATCAATATTTTTTGTGACCATTATGTAATCCTGAAGAGCAGCCTTCAGGACGATGTTGTAACAACAGTTGTGAAAATACTGATCATGGAACTGAAGAAGGATATGAAACTAGTCTAGAGAAGAAAAGAAGAAGAAGAAGAAGAAAAGAAGAAAAATATTGAGATGAGGTGATAAAATTTTACTTAAATACTATTAAGGATTAAAAGTGTTATCTGTATAATTCTTATCTCATATTGTTGTTTCTGTTAGACATATGTTTCAAGGCTTGTTATCCTCATCTTCAGTAGTTATAGACTGGTTTTTCTCAAGTTGTCAATCCTGAATCTTGACTTCTGTTATCTTTTTCTGTGGAGATCCAGGTCTGACAACTTGGGAAAAGCCAGTCTGTAACTACTGAGGATGAGGCTAACAAGCCTTGAAACATACGTCTAAAAAAAACAAAGATATGAGGTAAGAATTATACAGACAACACTTTTTAGTAAGTAAAGCCTCATAATGTTTCTTCCTATTGTATTTTCAAATAAATCATTAAGGATATTTTTAAAAAAATAATGATTTTTTTTGACAAAAACATATTGATATGACAAATTCTATGCTGAACTATATCAATTTCAAATAGATAATTTGTTTTTTTTATTATTGTTAATCTTTGTTTTTTTTTGTAACTGCTGTACTTTACTATTATATTCAGATTCTAAACATGTGACAGACCGAGAACTAACAATTACTGTTGTTTTCATTAACATTTTCTCTGTTGTCCAAATGTTGCTACACTCATGACATAGATTCAAAGACTTTTTTTAATTAATATTGTTACTTTGAATTTAACCATACAATTGCATATGCCTAGAGAAATTAAAACATTAAATAAAATTTAATATATGTACATGTGGACGATTATCATAGCAATAATCAAACAAAAACAATTAGAAGATGCCAGTTAATTTCTGAATATCTATAATAAAACAATTAAATTTACTATGGACGTGGAAAATAACCAAGAAATACCCTTTTTAGGACCTTAAATTAATAGGGATATGAGGAACAAAAGCAAAATCGAATTTGGAATCTAAAGGAAAGAAACACACACTGGTAATTATATTAAAGCAACAGATTTTAACCATATTGTACATAAACAGGCAGTATTTAATAGTTTAACATACAGACTTGTGAATTTCCCATGAGCAGAGAACATTTTAATAAAGAGAAAAAAAAACACATTGTAAAAATATCAAAAGAGAATGGTTTTCAGGAAAAGAGGATTCATAAGAAAATAAATAAATTCCGATCCGATTGAGGGTCTTTCCACTTTTCAGCGGTTGCCCTTTTACCAGCCGGCTGCTGGCCTTTCACATCCACATGTGTCAATCACAGAGGTAGATGATCAACAGCCAGTGTAGGGGTGACATGTGGTTAGCATGTCGAGTCCCCCAGCCGTTATAGCTGGTTCCTCAACCTGGAGCCGCTACTTATTGTAGCTCCCAATTGCCTCACGATGCTGGGTGGACCACCGGTCCCATACTGGCCGAAATACCATGAGAAAATTTCTTCCCCATGGAGACTCGAACCAGCGCAAGTCCCGTAGCTCTGTGCCAAGGCTTCCTACCTTAACCGCTCGGCTACAACGCGGGACTAATAAATTCAAGAAATAAAAAGTGATAAATGAAAAGTACTCTTCAGACAGATAAATAAACTGATAAAATTTAAGAAAATTTACATAAAGTAAAGTAAAGTGATCCCACTACAGGCCTCAGGAGACCCTTGGTGTTAGTAGGAGGTTAAAGGCTCCCAGTTTACTGGACAATTGGCACTTGATGTCAGCCGGGTTATCAGCCCTGCGTGACGGCCAACGGTACTCATTTCCATTAGAGGCTGAGTCGACCCCAGGGCCACAGTGCCGCCAAGAGGTTGGGGTCAGTTTAAAAATCCTGACCCCAATGGTACTCGAACCCTCAACCTTCCGGCCTTGTAGTGTAGGATACCATCCTTAAGTTTTAATAAGTTTTAACATTATATCTACCATTAAATTAGCACACCGAAAAATTATACAGTTTGAATAAATTAATCAAAAACCAACAAAAGTGAAAGATTGAAGATGGCAACAATCAGGGATTTATTCAAATTGATTGTAAAGATTGTGAAAAAAATACATAGGAAAAACAAAAGGGAACTTAAATACAAGATTGAAAGAACAACTTAGAAATGTTAAAAATGGAGAAACAGAAAAATCTGCAATAGCTGCACATGCATAGTCAGAAAAACACAATTGAAACTAAGGCCAAATTACTAAAACAGAAAAATCTAAGGAACTCACAATTTGGGAGAAAGTTTACATCTGTAAGAATAGAAGAAAACTATGAATTTTTGAAATTCCCAGAGAAAAAAATTATTTGGAAGTTCATCGGTCAGCAGCAGAAGGAACAGAAATCAACCTATTGGATGGACAACCACAAACAACAGTTGGAATGCATCGACAATGTCGCACAAAAGTGACAAAACCTGGTCAGCATAAGAATCAAGAAATATGAGGTGAGTCAAAATAACCAACTTGTTAATCTTTAAATAAATCTGAATTTGACAAAACCATCTGTAATTTTTTTTTTTTTTTCCCTGCATCCTTCAATTGGAAAGCATCTTATTGAAATCCAGTTGAATTGTACATTGTTGAAAATTAAAATACTAAAAAAAACAATATACAATTCATAATTTGAGTTGGACAAAATGTTTTTTCAGCACCACCTCATAAAGTTCTATGTTTTCATGAGGTGAGGTGAAAAAACATTTTAATTGACTCAATTTATAAATTACCTCACAGTGTTACTTCCCACTGTAATATGATTAAAAAATATACATGTTAACTTAAATAAACTTATCATAATCAAAACAATTAATTCTTTACCACTGATTGCAATTTAACTCTATAAGTTAATAATAATAACAGGATTAATCAAAACTTTGTTTTATTGATGGTAAAATGTCTTCCATTACTCTCTGCATTAGCCATAACCATTTTTTAATTGTCACGTGTCTTCGAATCTTTGTATTCCAAACCTGTAACCACAAATAGACTGCTCATTTCTGTGAAATGTTGGTATAGATATATAGATGACATTTTCTTTGTGATAAATTCTAAATATATTGAAGATGCATTGAAATTACTCAACCTTCAAGATGGAACTGTAAAATTTACTATGGAAATTGGAAAAGGATAAACAAATCCCATTTTTGGACCTTTACTTAATAAAGAAAGGGGTACAACGCAGCTATGAATATCAGAGGAATGGAGGAAGATCAATGGATGGACAGAGAGGAATGGCGTTTGGTTTCCGGAAGACGGCGGTAGCTGCCATGATACCGGATGATGATGATGACTTAATAAAGAAAAATTGAATTCAATATATATATATATATATATATATATATATATATATATAGGAAGGATACTATACAGACAATTATATAAAATCTTCAGGTTTCATCATATTGTGCATAAACATGCAATTTTCAACAGTTTGATGTATAGATTATTAATGTTCCATTATGTGAAGATGGTCCACCGATGTGGTCTCGAGGTAGCGTGCTGCCTTGTCACGCAGCAGGCCCGGGTTCGATCCCTGGTCGGGGCAGTTTTTCTTGGTGAGGTTTTTATCGGGGTTTTTCCTCACCTGTAAGACAAATGTCAGGAAAACTTTAAGGCCCAAACGGTCCCCGAAATCATGTGGCCATCATCATCATCCTTATGATTATCATAATCATCCTTCACCGGTGTGGAAAGCAACGGGAAGCTACCACACCTACAATTCCCTAGTAAAGCTGCAAGGATAGCATGAAAATGCTATGATTGTAGTAAAGGACCTGCCCTCGGGCAGAATTACTATGGATGGATGTGAAGATGATTTTTAAGAAAGAATACAATCACATTTTGAACATAGCCAATTTAAATGGTTTGGAAAAGAAATAATTGTAAATAAATTAAAGAATTTCAGACAACAAAAAAGATTAAAAGAATACACTACCCTGCAATCTGATTCAAAGAGAGGCCTGAAATTGATTGCCGTAGGAAAGAAAATGCATCAAGGCCGAAAACAAGCTGATCAGTTGCGTGCTGCTGCAAAGTAGAAGTTACTTTCATTTTTGGTTTGGTCCTGATATAAAAATATTCTAGGTATTTGGAACCTGTCGTTAATTCGCTCCTAGCCATGGCTATAGATTTAATTAAATGCATGGCCCATGTTGAAAGCATTAAAAACATGATACTATATATATCAATGGTAAAGAGAAAAAATTTCTTTTCTTCCTGAACCGGGAATCGAACCCCCGACCTTTAGCTTTCCTTCCGTGCTAATAGCTCAGACCACTGAGCTAATCCAGGCTTCATTCCCATCCAAGCAGAAATCCTTCCTTTACCTTACTCTACTGGTCCCACATTCAGGTTGCAATGAATCATCATTCACAAATACACAATGAATGGCTTCTTACCTGAAGAAGACATGAAGGGACTCCACACAGCTATAGCATTATTTTTATTAAATTAATATTGAGAAGCTAAAGCTATTACTTATGGTAGAAATAATTAAATGCAATGAACAATTAAATTATTAGTTGAATGCAGGCTATCATTCACGGCCGGTATCAATGATGTTGAGTGATTCCGGGTTCTGTGGCCGTGTCCATAGTTGGTGTTGATACCAGACGTTTCGCCCTCAACTGCGGAGGGCAATCTTCAGTGGCGAGTGCTTCTAGGCGTGTTTCCTTGGTCGGAAGCTCTACTCTAAGTAGAGCTTCGGACCAGGAAACACGCCTAGAAGCACTCGCCACTGAAGATGCCCTCCGCAGTTGAGGGCGAAACGTCTGGTATCAACACCAACTATGGACCACGGCCACAGAACCCGGAATCACTCAACATCAATATTAAAATTATTGTATATCAATGGTAAAGAGAAAAATTTCTGCCTGAAACAGGAATCAAATGAAGCCTAGGATTAGCTCAGTGGTCTGAGCATTAGCACGGAAAGCTAAAGGTTCGGGGTTCGATTCCCGGTTCAGGCAGAAATTTTTCTCTTTACCATTGATATACAATAATTTAATTGTGTTTCATTGATTTACTTATTTCTATCATATCTCAATATTAATTTAATAAATAATGCTATAGCTGTGTGGAATCCTTTCATGTCTTCTTCAGGTAGAAGCCATTTATTGTGTATTTGTGAAATGATGATTCTTGCAACTGAATGTGGGACCAGTAATAGGTAAGGTAAAGGAAGGATTTCTGCTTAGATGGGAATGAAGCCTGGATTAGCTCGGTCCTGAGCATTAGCATGGAAAGCTAAAGGTTCGGGGTTCGATTCCCGGTTCAGGCAAGAAATTTTTCTCTTTACAATTGATATACAATAATTTAATTGTGTTCATTGATTTACTTATTTCTATCATAGTAATAGCTTTAGCTTCTCAATATTAATTTAATAAATAATGCTATAGCTGTGTGGAGTCCCTTCATGTCTTCTTCAGGTAGAAGCCATTCATTGTGTATTTGTGAATGATGATTCATTGCAACTGAATGTGGGACCAGTAGAGTAAGGTAAAGGAAGGATTTCTGCTTGGATGGGAATGAAGCCTGGATTAGCTCAGTGGTCTGAGCATTAGCACAGAAAGCTAAAGGTTCGGGGTTCAATTCCCGGTTCAGGTAGAAATTTTTCTCTTTACCATTGATATACAATAATTTAATTGTGTTCATTGATTTACTTATTTCTATCATAGTAATAGCTTTAGCTTCTCAATATTAATTTAATGATAATAGATCATAGCAAAAAAAGGTTATGAGATCTTCGAAGGCATCATGAAATAGATGGAGAACTATTGCTTCTGAGCTAAGAGTAGAAATCACACTACCAAGGATATCCAATAAGCAGAACACATTGAGCTAATCCACAATGTCATTCCAAAGATTACTTTAAGGTGGCCATCTGAAATCTCTACTTGATTCCTTTCACATAGCTTTGTCAGACATATTTGGAAAACAACAGAGTTCTGCTTATGAACTTAAAATGTTGCACCTCTAAGGACCTAAAAAGTCTCTGAAAGATGCCAAGCAATGGAAAGCAAAATTTCATAGTGTTATAAATCGAGGGTATGTCCATTGAAATGTGAACTATGGCACCATATGTGGATGAAACGAAGTGACAAGGATAAAGAAGGTGTTTTTGTTAACATTGTGGACGAGTGCATTTTTTCTCCCATCCATCAAAAAAGCAATTGTAATATGCCTGTCTTTACCATGCACTACCGCGTCAGTTGAACGCACGTTTTAGCACCATAAGAAGAGTGAAGACATGGTGCCGTTTTAACAATGACAGAAAATCGCCTTAATGGTCTGTGTATGCCAGTCTGCACAAAAACTTATTAAAATGATATTGAAAAATTCAAACAAAAAACATATTTAAAAAATGCTTCGAAATGAAAAGGCAATTCGAACTATGTGTGCAGTTGTACTTTGTACTAGCTAAAATATAGCTAATTGTTTCAATACAATTAGGTATAAAAATATAAGAAGCAATTTTGACAAAAATTAAAATTTGCCAAAGTCTAAAAACCTGCAATTATTTCAGGATTATTCTTCCATACCGCTGTAGTTTTCTTCCAAAATATATTGAGGTTAGTTTTAAAAAAATAAAGGTAGCATTTTAATTTTTTGATTTGTTCGTTGTGTACCCAGAACGTATAGGCCTACCAGTTGAAAAAAAATTGCATCCCCCTTAATCCAATGCTGGCTACGCCCATGCTTGTATATAGTTTTACATAGGAAAAATAACCAATCAACTCTTCAAGTAGTGTAACTATGCAATGGAATCATGTCATCAGCTACTGCTGGAAACATTGTAATAAAGAATGAATGAAGGTAAACAAATTTTATATATTGGTGCATATACCTCCAAAATTTAAACACAGCTTAGCACAAATTCCCTTCCATGCTTGTTCTTTCTTATTTCTTATATTTTATAAGAACACTTCCTGTAATAACCTTGTATGTTTTTCATTATTTTTTGCCCATAGTCTGGATTTAGACTAACAAGGGAATTGTCAAAAATGGTGAAAGTGGGTTTTCCATAGCCAGACCTGAGATTTGTTTATAAAATTTTCCATCAAAGGTGAAAAAATTATTGTCGAAGTTTTGTAAGATTTAAATATTCTTTTATTATATTTGAAGAGAAAAATTATTGCTCAGACCGGGACTTGAACCCGGGACCCTTGGTTCTCTCCTAATATTTCTCTTGTATAAACAAATCTCAGATCTGGCTATGGGAAACTCACTTTCACCATTTTTGTTCAAATTTATTTATGGGTTTCTTCTCTTCTTCTTCTTCTTCTTCCTTCCAAGATAGTAGGCCAAAGGCCTGTTACGATCCCTATAGAAAATTTTCCCGTATGGGAAATTCTCGTATAAGACTTGAAAGCATAATAAATAGTCCCTTCGATTGTGTTGCTAGCCAAAGGAAGGCAAGACCAGTGATAGGCTACCATCTTATAGCCTCTGGTCAGGCTTTTCTGGAGAAGGAAAGAAAATAAAGGAAAGAAGAAAGATAATGGAAAAAAAGGAAGGACTTCCCTAGCCCTCGGATGCCCTAATAGCATTGGGATCGAAAAAACAAGAGTTAAACCAAGGGAGTTTAGATAGTAAAGTAAAAGGAGTGCAAAACACAAGTAAGTGGAAGAAATGTTTTGCACAGCTGGGCACCTTGTGGTCGCCATCCACATATCCCCTAGATGAGGACCCTGAGGGGATTTAATATAATGAAATTTGGGAATTTTTAACATTATGAGGTTTTATTAATAAGAATCAAATGAATCATAAATTCTTCTTACTCATACTTTTAGTTTTTTAAACAATGCACCGCAGTTTCGGCGAACATCTTCACCATCGTCACTTTTTTTCACGACTGGTCAATTTTTTTCTTTTGCCGGTAATTATCCAAACTGCCATCTGGTGTTCTTTTGAAGGAGTAATTTTCTAAACTGCCATCTGGTGTGTTGTTTTTGAAGAACTTTGTAATCAAGCTTGGTTCGTCCAGAATCTTGAAGTTCATGGTTCTAGTATGTTTTTTTTTAATATATATCTTTTCCCAAAAAAAATCATACTAGAACCGTGAACTTCGAGATTCTGGACGAACCAAGCTTGATTACGAAGTTCTTCAAAAACACACCAGATGGCAGTTTAGAAAATTACTCCTTCAAAAGAACACCAGATGGCAGTTTGGATAATTACCGGCAAAAGAAAAAAAAAATGACAGTCGTGAAAACAGCTGACGATGGTGAAGATGTTTGCCGATACTGCGGTGCTGTGTTTAAAAAACATAGAAGTATGAGGTAAGAAGAATTTACAATTCATTTGATTCTTATTATTTTATGGTTATTTAGAGTGTCATACCAATGCTTTATCCCTGGATGTTTAAAAATGTTGATATAGATATGTGGATGATATTTTCTCTCTGTGAATAATTTCTAAATACACTATGATGATGCATTAAAATTACTCAATCTTCTCCATCAATCTGTAAAATTTTCTATGAAATTGCTAAAAAAATAACCCAAATCACACATTTTTGGGCCTCTGCATAATAAGGAATGAACAACATCAAAGAATTGAATTTCAATATATACACGAAGGAACACTCCTATGGACACTTATATAACGTCTTGAGGTTTCAATCTTATTGTACGCATAAACATGAATTTTCAACAATTTGACACATATAGTATTAAATTTTCTACTAAATGAAAAAGATTTTAAGAAAGAACAACAATCACATTTTGAACTAGCTAATTTTAATGGTTTTGGGAAAGAATAATTATAAATAAATTAAAGAAATTCAGACACAAAAAAAATTAAAAAAATACACCACCCTGCAATCTGATTCAAAGAAAGGAAAACAATTCAAGAAAATTACTCTTCTCATCCTGAAACTACATAACAAGTTTTAAAAAAATTTCAAGGAATTCAATATTACATTGGCAACGATAAATAACATTTAGCCTTGGTAACCATAAAGAAAGTAAAAAAAATCTGGAAATTATCAAATTAGATGTAGACACTGCAATAAAGTATACATAGGAAAAACACAAAAAAGGAAATTTGGACTCTCGCACAAAGGAACACTTTAGAAATATTAAAAATGGGGTGAAACTGAAAAATCAGCCATGCAAGGCACATAGTGTTGCAGAGTCCTAAATTAAAAAATAAAACCAAAACTTCTAAAACATTTGGAAAAAACCTTTAAAAATTGACAGTATGGGAGAAGATATATATTTAAAACACAAATTTAGATCAATTAATTTCGAAAATCCCCCAAGAACGGGACCCTGATCTCGAAGTTCTGAAATCAACACCAGATGGCAACATTAAAGATGGAGATTCCAACGAAAATCTGGTGTAGTTCATAATATTGGTTTGAAAATGTGGAGGGATGTTCCTCTTGAAAACTGCAGTTCCCATGTTTAAGAAACAAACTATGTAGGTAAGATAAGAAATTACTCATTCATTCATTATTCATTGAATTCAGAACCTCATAATGTTAGTTCCCATAGTTAACTATGAAGCAAACTATATGCTCAGACTGGGGTTTTGATCCCAGGAACTTTTGGGCTTGCTATTGGCCAATGCTCTCTACTAACTGAGCTATACTGAGCATTTTCATCTAAACACAAATCCCAGTCTGAGCATATATTTTTCTTTAATTAATATTGAGAATCTAAAGCTATTACTATCATAGAAATAAGTAAATTAATGAACACAATTAAATTATTGTAAATCAATGGTAAAAGAGAAAAATGTTTGCCTGAACCGGGAATCGACCCCCGAACCTTTAGCTTTCTGTGTGTTAATGCTCTGCCACTGAGCTAATCCCAAGAAGAAGAAGAGTTTCTTCTCCGATCGACATAAACATCATTCGACCAAAGAAGTACTGAAGATGAAACCGTTATAGTCTCGAATTCGTGATCTACTTAGAAGATTTATATGAGGAGAGGTAAGAACATTTAATTTCACCACAGACATACTTATTCATTTCTGTTTTTATGTCTACAATCATTGGATAAAACTCTGTGTCACTACTTACCTCCTGTTTGACACATGCCAGCTCTCCAATCCACTGGATAATTTCTCCTCCAAACATTGCTTCCTGAGAATAGCCACACAAATCTTTCAATTACCGTTATTCCCTACATAAACCTCAGACGCTTGCTGAAACACCAACACAAAACTCTCATGCCAAAATCTTAGTATCCTCTATTTCTGAGGATTCAATTGCAAAATTTCTACTTTAAAATTCTTCATTATCAAGCACATGAATTATTTATACTGAAATTTATTCCCTAACCACAGAATGAAGAGAATCAACTATCTGGTCTAAAAATTTTTGTTTTCTCTTTGAAAGTAAGTGCATTAACGAAGAGGATGATTCTAAAAATGCTATTGTTATTTCTATCAACATCTGTTGCATGCAAGTTCATTATTAGGTAACCTCTTAATATCTAAGATTTCAGTTTCATTTCTTCCATTCATCTCAAATCTTTGGTGTCAATAACCCGTAAACAGTCTTCAATTGGATACACTCTCCTTTATAAATTGTAATCTATCGATATTACGGTCATCTTCTGGTGTTACACAAATCATTCATACCCTTTTCTTTATCGATGACAAGAGGTATGTTATTAGATGACAATGATGAGTTTTTATGTTTTAGTAAGATTATCAGCATTTTTAATTTTTTGTAACTTGCAAGCATTTTTCTGTTAGTTACTATTCTTCTTTTTGTTTAGTTTTTGGAATTTTCAGAAGATATTTTGAAATATCTTCTGGAAGTTTATTTTGAGAACAGTCATCACTTTTTGTGTTTGACTTCTTTTATCAACGCTTTCCCCTCTCTGAACAGTCGTCTGTAGATGAATGCTGAAGTTTTATCTCCTGTTAACGATTCATTTTTTCTGTTATCACGCAGATGATGCTCCTATCTCCCTAACAATGTACCATGATCAGAATAATATATACCACAGAAGAAACAGTTTTCATGTTCTAATGGTACATCTAATGTGGATTCAACAGACAAACAATCACATCTCATTATTTGGTTCAACATTTAAATTACATAAAGACATATCACAAGTCACCAGAGGCATCAACATTTTCACCTGTAAGTAGATGAAAATGCTCATATTTTCTATCTTTTTATCAGAAATCAATATTGTGTAGAATTTTCAACCAAAACTAAAGGTATGTTTATATTTGTATTAGAATTTACATTTTTATCAGATATCAACGATAGATCAGAATTTTTCTCCAGGTTTAGAAGAACATTCACATTTTTGTCGGAAGATAATGAATATATTTTTTGAATTATCAACCTAAAATTGAAGACATATTTCACACCATTCACTTGATTTTTAAAAGAAATATTTTTTATTTGATTCATGGTAAAAGACAAATTATAATTTTAAACTGACCGTGGAAGAATGGTTTTCATCTTATCATCAGAATTTAAAGATGTATTTCCATTTTTATTTTGCAACAAAGAATACATCAGAATTTTCATCTAATGTTGAAGAAATGTTCATATCTACATTTGAATTTGAACAAACATTTAGATTTTTGTTTTCATTTGAATTCAAAGGTTTAGAAAAATATGAATGACTGGAATCATCTCTGTGGTATTCAATCTGCTGTTCTGAAGTAGAATCTGATTCATGTTAATTTTATGTCCTGGACCAAAAAGAATTGATACAGTTTGATTTTTACTATTTAATTTAGGAAGTTAATTTTGAGGTTATTTTAAATTATATTATTTTGTTGGTCTGGACATCTTACCTCATATTAATGTTGATTTGTTGTCTTCGGACATGTTTTCAAACAATTCTCTGTTTTATCTTCAGCTTTCCCAGACTGGTTTTATTTATGTTGCATTATGTTGCACCACCTGGATGTCGATGTCAGCTCCATCCTGTGGTGGCCAAAGAACCTCCACAAGGTCACCCTCCAACGGAATATCAAAATTCATAACTCTGGTTCTGTTCTTCTGAATATAAATTTTGTCCCAAATAGTCAGCTCGTTGGTATTTCTAACTGTTTTAATAATTTAGTGTCTGAATTAATATTATGTTTTTCAGACCAAACATGAGAGCAGCAAACAGCAGATCTTTTCAATTTCTCCAATTTTTAATATTTCTTATGTTTTCTTTGGTTCTAATTTTTAGGTTTCTTTTTGTTTTCCCTATATAATCGTTTTCACAACCCTGCATTCAATTATTCAATATATCAAATGAATGCATGGGTGTGAAAAGATATATATAGGGAAAACAAAAAGAAACCTAAAAATTAGAACCAAAAGAACACATAAGAAATATTAACAAGGAAGAAATGAAAAACTCTGCGTTGCTGTCTCAGGTTTGGTTCTGAAAAACATAATATTAATTCAGACACTAAATTATTAAAACAGTTTAGAAAATACAAACGAGCTGACTATTTGGAAAAAAAAAAAAAAAAAAAAAAATTTATATTCAGAAGAAAAGAACAGAGTTATGAATTTTGATATTCCGTGGAGGGTGACCTTGTTTGGAGGTTCTTTGGCCAACCACAGGATGGAGCTGACATCGACATCCATGTGGTGCAACATAATGCAACATAATAAAACCAGTCTGGAAAGCTGAGATAAAACAGAGAATTATTTGAAACATGTCCAAGAACAAATCAACATTAATATTGATGTAAGATGTCCAGACCAAAATAAGATAATTGAATTTACTTCTAGTACTTATTAAATCTCCTTCAGTTTCTTTCAATTCTGATTCAGTTGCACTTATTGGAGATGTAAAGTATGGGCTACTCTTCACTAAAGTTACTGTTTCATTGAAAAAAAAGGTCAGTTTGGTTTTTCTCTGGTATTGTCAATTCACCAGAAGTTTCAACTTCGTTTTCGTGCGGTCTCAGTAGACGATTCCTTTTTGAAAAAGTTTCAGTTGAGAATCAATATACTTTTCTTTTTCAAGGACAACAACACATGAAGAGAGAATTTATTGTCTGAAATTATAGCAGACCCCTCCCGTTCGCTTTCAGTACTTGATTCATTTTGAAGATGCTTAGAAATAGATTCAACATATTTTTGTTCCTTGAGAACAACTTGACATGGCTGAATGAGATTCAATTCACGGTATATATTTGTTTCATTGTTTAAAATCAATTTTTCATCCTGATATGGTATTTTTATACCAGAGAGTTTAACGGCCATGCTTCGTTTGTGGGTTCCAGCATCACATCGTTTATGTTTGGACTTTCTTTTGACGAGGTGTAGGATGATTTGTGTGCAATTTCATATGTTTGTTTCAGGCTTGTGCCTATATGGAAAAACAGAAATCAAAATTAATAAATTATAGTGATAAATAACAGAATTTTTTACGATCCCCTCATATTTTGTCTATTTGACATATTCATATATTTTTTTCTGGTCTAGTTCCTTATTTAAGAGGACAGGGGTAGTCTGAGCATATGGATATTAT
Organism: Diploptera punctata; assembly: GCA_030220185.1. Classification (NCBI taxonomy): domain Eukaryota; kingdom Metazoa; phylum Arthropoda; class Insecta; order Blattodea; family Blaberidae; genus Diploptera; species Diploptera punctata. The sequence continues at coordinate 25,391 of JASPKZ010003379.1, read as the reverse complement.
ACAACTATAAAGTAAATGTGCTCTACCTCAGTGAAATTTTAATCAGAATTACTTCTAACTTTTAACATCATGAACACAACATCTCGCGAATGATTATAGAGTTTAGTTTATCATTCTAACCCTGATACTTGATTTTTTTTAAAAATATTTTGTACAGACAATTTTCGTTTAAAACATGTTAAAAAACAGTGATTTTAGGTACCTTTCCTAAGAAACTACTTGCAGTAAATAATTAGAATTTGTATGAACATTCAAAGTATAATTAGGCGACTCTGACGATCAGAATCATTAGGATATCTGTAATAGTTAACCAGAAAATAATTTTTCTTAAATGATGAAAACTATTGTTATGAAAATCTTGTAACATTTTTCATATATTTTTTACTCTAAAATCTGTAGCTTTAAATGGAACTTCCTGAAAGTGGTAGTTAAAATTCATTACTTACTCCTTACTTACTTACTCACTGGCACTATCGAACCCGTAGGTTCATGGCCGCACATACATAAGCCTCCATACATCCCTATCCTGAGCTAATGCTTTCCAATCATTCCCTGTATAATCTACATCCCTCAAATCATAGTTAATGTTATTCTGTGGTGCTTCCGTTGCTTTCCACACCGTTGAAGGATGATGGTGATGATGAATGATAAGGATGATGATGAAGATGATGGCCATATGATTTCGGGGACCATTTGGGCCTTAAAGTTTTCCTGACATTTGTCTTACAGGTGAGGAAAAAACACCTCCGATAAAAACCTCTTCACCAGAAAAACTGCCCCGACTGGGGATTTCGACACCCGGGCCCGCTGCATGAAAAGGCAGCATGCTAACCATCGAGACCACAGCGGTGGACGATATATATATAGTACAGTTCTATTTGATATATTCCTGATTTTTTTACTTTGATTCAGTTTTTTTTCATTTTTGTTTCGTTTTTATATAGTTTATTTAAAACTGCCGATAAACAAAAAGAAACCTGAAAATTAGACACCAAAGGAACACACAAAAAATATTAAAAATGGGGGGGAATAAAAAAAATCTGCAGTTGCTTGATTCATCTGATGCTGTCCGAAAAAACACAATATAAATTCAAACACTAAATTATTATAACAATTAGAAAATACAAAAGAACTCACCATTTGGGAAAAAATCTACATTCAGAAGAAGACAAATAGAGTTAATGAATTTAAAAAAATCCTTAAAATTCATCGGAGAACATATTGTTTAAACAACTTCACCTCATAGGATTCATGCTTCCATGATATCACGATTTCAAACATAGTCATGTTCATCATTCAAGCCATAACTCCGACAATATGTTCTCTGATGAATTTTAATGATTATACCTCATAATGTTTACTTCCGAACATAATTAAATATAATTAAAAAATCCTGCTGAATTTAACCTAGTTTGAAGGTTCTTCGGCCAGCCTGAGGGAAGGAGTTGATGTATGAATACCAGGGTTCAACCAAACAAAAAATCATCAGTCTGGGCAAGCTAAAGATGAATATAGAAAATTATATTGAAACATGTTCGAGAATAAATCAACATTAATTTGACTTCGGTAAGATGTTTTTCCAGTCTCAAAAAAAACTTGTTATTTGAAAAGAACCTTTTCAATGTAAATTTCCTAAAATAAACTCCTATAACTAACTCATAATGATTTAAAATAAAACCTCCATAGTGTTATTTCTTACAAATATTAAATAACAGTACAACTGTTGATAAAAAATTTCTGGCTGCTTGAAACCAATAATATTTTGAACTAAAAAATTTCCAGCTTTATGTCATTGGCGTATTAGCTAATTATGCTAATCAGGCAATCCACCAGCAGATACAAATTTTCCTCTATTTGAAATGCCCATATAACCAGCTATGATAGCGAACTTCCATATACAGGTGCACTAAATCACATTTGATTAGTGCATCAGTGCGTGAAGCTTGGAGACCTGGATTCAAATCTCAGTTGAGGCAGAAAGTTTGTTCTTTAGTTGTAGTAACTGTTACATACAGATAGCTTCTGAGTGCATTAATTTCAATATTTTGTTAAAAAAGTAAGTAGGCTGTAAAGTTGAGACAGAACTTACCCGTGAACTTAACTGTCTGCCACAATCTTCATATGTGCACTCAAACTTCTTTCCTAAGTGGCTTGACTTTATGTGATGTGTAAGATTAGACTTTTGATAGTAATAACCTTGGAATCAAATTTCAATAAATATAAATGCAATTTAATTGAAAGAAGCCCTTACTGGCTAAATTCAAGTAATGTTTAAATTCCCAATAAATGTTCTTCTTAAATAAGAAGCCGTCATTTGCATAATCGAGCAAAGGCTGGTAGCATTCAGCGATTGGGAATTAACAATATATAAAAGAAAACATTTGTTTAATTCTGAGTTGTTTTGTTGACTCACCTCATATTTCTTGACTTCCATTGCAGACCCAGGGTTTCGTCACTGCTTTTGTGATATTCTCGATACAAACCATGTTCCACAACTGCCATCCAGCGGTTTTTTTCTCCTGTAGATTGATTTCTGCACTCTCTGATGGCTGACCGATGAACTTCCAAATCAATCCCCTCTCCTTTTCACCGGGTATTTCAAAATTCATAGTTTTCTTTTTATTCTTGCTTATATAAATTTTATCCCCAAATTGTGAGTTCCTTTGGTTTTTCTAACTGTTTAAGTAATTTACCCTTGGTTTCAATTCTGTGTTTTTCTGACCAAACATGTGCAGCTATTGCAGATTTTTGTGTTTCTCCATTTTTAACATTTCTAAGGTAACTAACTCCTTTTTGTTTTCCCTATGTATATATTTTCACAATCTTTACAATCACATTTGATAAATTCCTGATTTGTTGCAGTCTTCAATCTTATCATTTTGTTGTTTTGATTAAATTATTCAAACTGTAATCATTTTTCGGTGCTAATTTAATGTTGAATTTGTTGAAACATTTTGGAACTTGTTAAATACTAAAGGGTGGTATGTGAATTTCTTGAATTTTTTTACCAATTTCTTTACACTGTCTGAATAGTACTTTCATTTATCATTTTTTGTTTCTTGAATTCATTTATTTTCTTGTGAATCATCTTTTCTTGAAATCCATTATCTTTAGCAATTTTTATAATGTGTTTTTTCTCTTTCTTGAAATTTTCTTTGCTCATGGGAACGTTTACAAAAGAAGACAACAAATAATTTTGAAACTGAAAATTAAATAAAGTGAAGAACAGTAAAAACACAAAAAAATTAAACCACTAATTTAGGGGGGGGGGGAGAAAGAAGAATGTTATTAACCTATCATCAGAAAACTTCACAAAAGAGAAAATATCTATTTTGGACAAAGGTTTGAAAACTTGCATTAGTTATTCAAAAAATTCAGTGGATTGCATAGCGGATGTTGAAATTGCTATTGAAGACATGAAATTTGAAGAAAAAACAATAATCAGGAAAGAATGCGAGCAAGTTATTGAAAAAATTAAAAACACAAATATAGAAAACTAATGCAAAACAAACATGAAGAAAGTCAGAAACATTAACAATAAAAATGTAATATAATAAATATGAAAATCAAATAAAACTATGTTTTATTTTTTATTAATTAATATATATAAATGTTTGTTTTTTTTCTTCAAAATCAGGTAAAGGGAATAATGTAGTCATTTTGGATAGAGAAGATTACAATGATAGGATGGAGAATTTATTCAAGAGAGAAGGATATGAAGAAATAAAAACAAACCCCTTGCAAAAACAATTAAAGAAGTAGAATCTAATCTAAAATCAATTAAAAAAATTTTGTCAGAAAAGGAGAAGTTCAAATTGAAAATATCAAATCCCAGAAACCTCAACATTCATGGTCTTCCTAAAACCCATAAAAATGGAAAGAAATAAGATCAATTATCAACAATATCAACTCACCAACACACAATATATCAAAATGGTTAAGCAATGCATTCAAAAGTATGAACAAATTTGAAAATTTAGCAGTGGAAAATTCTTACCAACTAATAAAAAAATTAGAAAATGTAGAAATCGAATCATCAGAAAGATTGGTCTCATTTGACATCACATCATTGTTCACAAAACATCCCACCTGACAAAACTATGGAAATTTTAGAAAAATGGTTGAAAGAAAACTAGTAGATGACGATAGCGTTAATGAGTACATGAAATTAACCAGATTATGCTTAAATCAAATGTTCTTCACCTTTAGAGGAAAGTACTATAGACAAAGATCAGGACTTGCAATGTGATATCCATTATCACCATTCTTAGGGTCGTATGTTAGAACATTACTCTCTACTCAAATTAACTTCCAATCACTAGTGAGCTGATTCACCGTGAGCAATTGCTGAGAACGAATTAACGGCCGACTTATCGGTCATGCACGAGAGTCGACGTTTTCGTAATATTGGCAACGAATTACACAGAATTCTCAGCGATAAAACCACTTCCGTTATTTTCATCTGCTATAGAGGAATGCATTTATGCTTGCATCCCGCAAATAATACCGTATACAAACACGTCTGCGACACGCAATATTATGCCGATTCTCCTGTTCTTCCAGTTGGAATTCTTTGGTAGACTCTATCAAATTCCTCTTCTCCGTGTATACCGAAAACATGATCGAAGTCTTCAAGGTCCGACATCTTGGATAAATGTTGGATAAAGCAGCAAAGTACATCGATTACCATCGGTTCCCTTCGGGATTTTAATTTGAGTTGCTCATTTAAGCTACCTCCGCAGGTAGCTTACAAATTTAACCAATTATTATCGCATGAACAGATTTCTGAGTAAGCAAAATCGTATTAGCATACAACTTGCTCAGCAGAGAAGGCATTTTACTGTCTAATGCGTCCAAACATGCGACCCTTAGTGAATATGTTTATGGGTAACTTTGAATGTCAGGTAACCAAAGCATACCCTTTGATGTTTAAATTTTGGAGTAGATATGTGGACAATATCATAGCAATAGTAAAACAAAAACAATTAGAAGATGCCATTAAATTTTTAAATATTCATAACAAAACAAAATTTATCATGGATGTAGAAAATAACCAAGAAATACCATTCGTAAAAAAATGACTCATTAATTTACGAATTATGAACCTCTTAATGTTATCAATCATATTTAACTATGAAGAAATACCATTTTTAGACCTTAAATTGATCAGGAATAAAGAAAAAAATAAAATAGAATTTGGAATCTACAGAAAAGAAACTCACATTGACAATTATATAAAAGCTACAGGATTTAACCATTTTTCACACAAACAGGCAGTATTTAATAGTTTAAACACACAGACTTATGAACGTTCCCATGAGCAAAGAAAATTACAATAAAGAGAAAAAACACATCATAAAAACTGTGAAGGATAATGGTTTTCAAGAGAAGATGATACACAAGAAAATAAATAAATTCAAGAAACAAAAATGATAAATGAAAGTACTATTCAGACAGGTAAAGAAATTGGTAAAAAAATTCAAGAAATTCACATATCACCCTTTAGTATTTAACAAGTTCCAAAAATTTTCAACAAATTCAACATTAAATTAGCATCGAAAAATGATTACAGTTTGAATAATTTAATTCAAAACAACAAAAATGATAAGATTGAAGACTGCAACAAATCAGGAATTTATCAAATTGATTGTAATGATTGTGAAAAGATATACATAGGGAAAAAAAAAAGGAGTTAATTACCTTAGAAATGTTAAAAATGGAGAAACACAAAAATCTGCAATAGCTGCACATGTTTGGTCAGAAAAAACACAGAATTGAAACCAAGGCTAAATTACTTAAACAGTTAGAAAAACCAAAGGAACTCACAATTTGGGATAAAATTTATATAAGCAAGAATAAAAAGAAAACTATGAATTTTGAAGTACCTGGTGAAAAGGAGAGGGGATTGATTTGGAAGTTCATCGGTCAGCCATCAGAGAGTGCAGAAATCAATCTACAGGAGAAAAAACCCGCTGGACGGCAGTTTGTGAACGTGGTTTGTATCGAGAATATCACAAAAGCAGTGACGAAACCCTGGGTCTGCATGGAAATCAAGAAATATTAGGTGAGTCAACAAAACAACTCAGAATTAATTAAAATAAACCTCATAGTGTTATTTCATATATTACATAACTTAAGAAAAATTTGTGTTTAGATTGCAGTGCTCAGATACCTCATCAGTAGAGTATTGGCCTAGAAAGCCAAAGGTCCTGGGTTCAAACCTGGTCTGAATGTAAAATGTTTTTCTTCAAAAATAATTTGTCCTTCAGAGAGAAGTATTAAATTAAAAATTAAAATATTGAAAGAAGCCCAACAGGCTTTATAAAGTAGTATTTAAATTTCCAATAGATGTCATCTTAAATAAGAAGCCGCCATTTGCATAATCGAGCAAAGGCTAGTAGCATTTGATGAACAGCAATCAACAATGCATTTAGTAGATTGGAGTGCTCAGATAGCTCAGTGGTAGAGCATTGGCCTAGAAAGCCAAAGATCCTGGGTTCAAACCCTGGTCTGAGTGTGAATTTTTTCTCTTCAAATATAATTTATTCCATCATTGAGAAATATGAAATGAACAATAAAAACATTGAAATTTAAATGTGTCTGGGAGATCATTAAAGCTGGGTGCGAGACTTCTTACTTTCTTTTACATGTAATGAACATCACATAAACAAAAATATCTTTCTATAAATTCTTGATGAAGAGAGTTTATTACACATTTATAAATCACCTACAAAGTACAGACTTAATTTTGTAGACCAAAAACAGCAATATTCTAGTTCTGCATGAAAGGTACATTCACGAGTTTTTATCAGCATACATAAAATATGCATCTACATTCAGAGTTTCTTCTAAAAAAATATGTGTCAACTACAGGAGGCTGAATGACGGCACCCCCTAACAAGTTACAACATTTTCCTTACAGGCTGCTATCACTACTTACAATATGAATAACACATTAATAATAATTTACATTCATTATTATTAGTTGGGGTTTTAAACTCAACTCATATTTTTATATTTCTTGCAGACTAGTTTCTACTCACTTGTGTGTCATTGTCAATGCCTCCCAACTGCTGTATTTGGAGTTGTCGATCCTGTATGTTGATTTCTGATCCCTCTGTTGGCTGACCGATGAACTTCCAAATCAATTTTTTTTTCTTTTTCCCTGGGAATTTCAAAATTCATAGTTTTCCAGGGGGGGAAAAAAAATTGACTTGGAAGTTCATCGGTCAGCCAACAGAGGGAGCAGAATCAACATACAGGATCGACAAATGCAAATTTGGCAGTTGGGAAGCATTGGCAATATATCAAAAGCATGAAGATTTAATAGTCTGCAAAGGAAATATAAAAAATAAAACAAATGAGGTGGAGTCTAAATCCCCGACATCATAATAATTAAAAGAACCTCATAGTTACACCCTGTCTGCTCTTAAAGTGATCCTTGTCAAAACAAACCATGTGACCTGCTCTCTTTTCATTGGTTATGGACACCGATGTATGTTGTAGAAGCAATATCCTTCCTCCACTTGCGCCACAATTACTGTCACTTTTGACAAGGAGATGACACAGCAACAGAAGATTCAATACTTTCAGCCATTTTGTTTCATGACAATGGACTGAAACTTGACTCAATGCATCACACATATGTAATGCACTATTTTAAGTTGAAATTATTGATTAGGTATATTTTAGAATATTTTGTATGCTTTCAATATTATTGTTTTCATTCACGAAGAATAACAGTATATTCAGAGGATATAGTTTTAATTTAATGAAGGGAACTGCATTTTTGCATGCTTATTGCTTCTACAATGTACATCAGTGTCCATAACCAATGAAAAGTGAGCAGGTCACATGGTTCTGTTTTGACGAGGATCACTTTCAGAGCAGACAGGGTATATATTTGAGTTGGATATTTTTGACTCACCTCATACTTCTTCATCAAGAAATATGAGGTGAGTCAAAATATTCAACTCAAATATAATTAAAAGAAACCTCATGGTGTTATTTCCTACAAATAATAAACCTCATAGTGTTCATCATCATCATCATCATCATCATAGTAAATTCAAGAATTTAGGCCATTTATTGACCCGGCTCAAGGAGAAACATCATCCAAAAATCTTTTGAGTGGATGTCCTGGTCTTCTTCTTCCTACAGGTTGATAGCTTAACATTTATATATTAAATTTGGGAATTTTTAACATTATGAGGTTCACATTCATAAGAATTGAATTAATCGTGATTATTTCATACCTCATACTTCTATATTTCTTTAAATACAGCACTGCAATATCGACAATTTCTTATCACCATCATCAGCTGTTTTCACGATTGTCAATTTTTACTTTTGTTGATAATTATCCAAACTGCCATCTGATGTTCTTTTAAAGAATTATTTTCTAAACTGCCGTCTGGTGTTCATTTTAATGAATCATTTTCTAACCGCCATCTGTTGTATTTTTGAAGAACTTTGTAATCAAGCTAGGTTCATCTGGAATTTCAAAGTTCATAGTTCTAGTATGATTTTTTTGAATATATATTTTTTCCCAAACTGTTAAATCTAAAGGTTTAGATAGATGTTTCAAAAGTTTTGCTTCTTTTCAATCCTATGATGCTCTAAAAAACTATGTGCTGCTATAGCTGATTTTTCAATTTCAATGAAAACAGCTGATGATGATGATAGAAATTGCCGATACTGCAGTGCTGTATTTAAAGAAATATAGAAGTATGAGGTATGAAAATAATCACGATTAATTTAATTCTTATGAGCTTAACAATTGTTCGAGTATCCTGTGATCTTCCATCCAATGAACATGTTGCATCCAAATTAACCTTTTTTTATAGGAATTATCACTGTGAGGTTCAATTCAATATTAAATTAAACTATAAAGAGAAAAAGAATACATAATTAAGTGTGGCAACAGATAATGGTTATGATGAAAGCATGGTACACAGGAAAATAAATAAATTCAAAAGACAAAAATTAATTAATGAAAGCACACTGATAAAACAAACAGAAAAATAAAATTCAAGAAATTCACTTACCATCCATTGAAACACTACAATTTCAAAAATTTTCAAAAAGTTTAATATAAGATTAGCACCTAAGAATGAATACAGCCTTAATAGGATAATTAAAACCAACAAAAATGTAAAAATTGAAGAAGAAAATAAATCAGGAATTTATCAGATCAAATGTAAAGATTGTGACAAAATTTATATAGGAAAAACGAAAAGAAATTTGAAAACAAGGGTGAAGGAACATCTTAGAAATGTCAAAAATGGAGAATTGGAAAAGTCAGCAGTAGCTGCTCATGCTTGTACGAAAACATCGAATTGAATCAAAAGCTAGTCTAATTAAACAAATAGAGACACCTAAGGAACTTACAGTTTGGGAAAAGATCCACATTCAGAAAAAACAAAGGAAAACTTATGAACTTCGAAGTTCCCGCAAATTTTGACCTTATCAAGAGGTTCATCGGTCCACCAACAGAGGGAAGAAGAAGTGGTTCTTCCGAGCGACATAACACCGGTCAACAACAGTGTACTGAAGATGGGCCTGCTATAGGCCTGAAATCGCGATCTATTAACAGAATAATGTGAGGAGAGGTAAGAATCTTTTAATTTAATATGTTGCATCCATTTTGACTTATAATCAGAATTTTTTTCTAAAGGCTGTGGGTCGTCATATTTCAATTCCAACTGGATTTCTTCATGTTGAGACTTGCAAGTAAAGTTGAGATTCCTTAGGACGGGTTACTGGCCCAACACTAAGTATTCCAGCGGTAGGGCTGCTACCTTTTAGTCTCTGGACAGACATTAGGATACACCATTTACCCGATGGAACGTTCATACTGCTGTGACTCGGTCCTCAGAGCCTTGGGTTGAACCATTAGAAGGTGAGGATGAGAATTGGGTAGGAAAGGTTATATACATGACACTACCCCTTAAAACCCACCTCATAATGTTACTTCAAATATTAAACTATTTACATATCTGCCTAATGTTTAATATCTTACTTGGTAAGTAATATGAAGATATTCATTCATTTTATCATCAAAAGAGACCGATAACACAAAGTTCTTAGAAAATATAAGAAATATCAAAGGAAGTTATAAGCAAATAAGAAAGATGGAATACATTATATGTTGAACTTTTATAGGAAAAAATCACTATGAGGTTTAATTTAAGACTTCAATTAAAAATTTTATACCTTACCTCATATTCAGTCTTCTAATTATACTGATTTTGATGCCTGGGCAGCTTCATCTTCAATAAATTCTTGTCAACATAACACCAGTCAACAAAAAATTACTGAAGATGAGCTGCCCAGACTTTGAAACCAGTATAATTAGAAGACTGAATATGAGATGAGGTATAAAATATTTTAATTTAAATCTTACACCATATCTGTTTTTATTACTCATCAGGACATCCTTGAATACTAATTGATTTATACTATATTAAGTCAAAGAATTTGCTGAGATAAACCTCACAGTTAAAAAAGAGAGACCATTTTATATGAGAGAATGAGTCAAGGTATCAAAGCATTCTACAATGTTAATAGTAATTTTTCCTTTAATTCTTTTAATCCCTTTATGTTTTATATTAACCTTCTTTAAAGGCCCAAGAGCCCATATGTTGGATTTTAAATTGTACGTCCAGTCTGCCCGCAGACCCAACGTATGGGTTCTGAGCAGGCGGAGCTGTTTGGTTGCTTGAAATTATACTGGATAATATTACTTTTGTTACATACCTATTTCATGGTTATCAGATGCTTGGCAACATTATGTGAAGATAACATCTCTTTACTGAAGGTTTGTTTTTGTGTGATAAGTCTCAAAATAATCCCAATACACAAACCGACATCACACTTTTTATATTCACTTTCTGATTCCCCGTGCCAAACATACACGACAAATTAGTCTTTGTAAAGCTACCAGCCAATATTGACTGAAGTTAATTTCAAGTCGTGAAATGTCTGTACTCAATATACTAGGTCTACCAGGGAGTCGTCTACAGGGTGTTCTACCAGCCTGTTCCAAAAAGTCTCTGACAAGTCTAAGTCAGAAGTCTCTATGTGTTGTTTTGGTGACACATGAAGTCAGAAGAAGAAAACTGTTTAGAATGGTCATGTCTAACAAATTAAAAAAATAATTTCTTGGTTGCGAAATCCAGCTATAATGGCTGGAGGACTCAACATGCTGACCCATGCACTGGCTAGATGATCATCTACCTCTGTGATTGACACATGTGTGTGTGAGGCCAGCAGCCGGCTGGTAGGCTAAGGGCCTTCTAGGCCTGTCGCACCATGGAATTATTATTATTATTAGATTATTAGGCATCCCTTTTCTCTTAGGTCTTACTATCCCACAACAATTAATTTTTTTTAGTCAAACCGTCAAATCCTTCTACATTTTTAGTCAATTGTCTGACTGTGGCATGGATAACAGTCATGTCGTTAGCAGATCATGTTTTTAATTTCTTGAGATAAACTTCGTGTATCCAGTCTTGTCACATAATTTATAAATTTTTATGTCTAAACGTTTGTGCTTTTTTTGGAATGTACTGCCTAAAAATTACTCGTCATTTGAAAGATACAATGATTTCATCTACTGCCAAAAGTTCAGAAGGATTATATAGTTTACAGAAGGCATTATTCAATATATGAAAAATGGTTCTTATCTTCCAAAGTCTGTCATAATTGGGGTCGTTTTTATTAGGGGGTTATTATTGTCTGTAAAATGTAAAAAACTAAGAATATGTAGAAATCTATTACGATGCATAGTATTACTAAAAAAAGGTGTATGAAACTGTTCCATTGTCCACCAATAGTCCCTAAGACAGTCGCGTACATCATGTCCCATTTGAATAATTAAGCCAAGAAAAAGGTACATTTCTGATTCTGTCATGTCAGGGGGAACAGTACAGTTTTCTTTACAGTCAATTCTAGTTTCACGAACCCAAGACTCTACCCATACGTCAGGTGTCTTGATGGTATAAGTGTCAGTTGATTTTAGCTCGTGATTGTCATTGTTATCGTCTTCGTCATTGTCACAGTCCAAGAATTTCTTGTATTTCAGCAGAACTTAGTGACATATCGTAAACATCTCTCTGGGTCACAAAACTATGAATGAATATGGGCTGCGTTGGAATGTGACTGTTTTTTTTTTTTCAAAACTTTTTCTGCTTTGGGGGAAAACTGATCGGATGCAACATAAAACCAATTCTAAACAAAAGAATACTGGAGGGTTGGAATATATCTAAATATATATAGTTTTTCACTTCTAACCTGACTCATAACACTCTAAACTCCTAAAGTTATTTGGTAACTATCCTGAATTTAAAAATTCTCTCTATGGTATAAAATATCGCTACGGGTTTTTGCCGTGAATACCACCAATTTTACAACAATATTTAACGCTATAAACTTTGTTTGATGTTTGTGACCCCAACACATTTAAAAATATAAGTTAATAAAATTAGCAAAGTTATAGTCAAAAATCAGGAGTTTGAAAGTTAGATGGACATTTAAACCCAGGTAGCCTGCCGCTACCTGGCCATTTAAACATGGGTGCTTAAAGGTTAAGTTATTGGTTTATGCGAGCTTCAAGCCTCCACTAGGGCTTGCAGGCTCGAAAGATGGACATTTAATGGAAAGAAGCTGTACTAACATCTCACTTAATGATGATCCACACAAAAGGTTTGTTAGTATCCTGTATACTCAGGTTCAATCGTAGAAACAACACAATAACAAAAAAAGTCAGCACTAATAGATTAAATATAGCTTACCTCGGGCAATTAGGATAACCACAAACAAATTTCTCTTTTTCATGCTTTTCTTTATGAATAGAAGCATGCGTTTTCAGTCTGCACATATTTCTAAAAATCAAGCCACATACTTCACATAGGAATTCTGAAATAAAGATAAATAAATAAATAAATAAACATACTTTGCCATTTTAATAGTAAAGTAAAGTGATCCCACAACAGGCCCGGAGGCCCTTGGGGTAGTAGGAGGTTAAGGCTCCCACTTTTTCTAGACAATCGGCACTTTATGTGAGCCAGGTTGTCAGCCCTGCGTGACGGCCGCCTTTACCCCCAGAACAAGCGTCTGGTACTCATTTCAGTTAGAGGCTGAGTCGACCCCAGGGCCATAGTGCCGCCAGAGGGTTTGGGTCAGTTTAAAAATTTTAATAAAATATTTTAAATTGGAAATAACAATATTCCATTCTATAGTAATTCTGCCGGAGGGCAGGTCTTTCACTGTAATCATAGCATTTTCATGCTATGCTTTGCAGCTTTACTAGGGAATTATAGGTGTAGTAGCTTCCCATTGCTGCCCACACCAGTGAAGAATGATGATGAAAATAAGGAAGATGGTGATGGCCGGATGACTTTCGGGGACCGATGGGTCCTAAGCTTCCTGACACCCTCACCCAGGAGCCTGTCCCGACTGGGAATTGAACCCAGGCTCACTGCATTACAAGGCAGCACACTACCTCAAGACCACAGCGGTGACAATATGAGGTAATTAATAAATTATATAAGTGAGTCACAAATAACTTTTTACATCTGACCTCATATAACTCTGTGATTTACCATGTTGTTAATATATAAATTGCACAACAAAATGGACAGGATTTTTGGCAGCACTTTGGTAGTATGAGCCTCTAAGGGATGGTAATAGATTTCGGGTGTGAGACAGTTGAAAATATTACAGTGGGAGTTGGTGCTGAAATGAGATGAAGTAGAAATAAAATGGTTTATTATCATCATTTAACTATCACACTACATGGATAATAAGGTATGCGGATGACATATGTCTCTTAAGCAGAAGTAACAAAGCCATTCAAGAATTGTATACAGAAGGTACAGAAGATATAGGCCTAGAAATCAACATACAGAAAACAGACAGGTGTTAAACCGAAAACAGTATAACAATATAACAGCATAAAATAATTAGTTTTTAACATTGTGAAACATTTTAATTATCTTGGCTCAAGTATTACAGATAATAACGACCAATTTGAAGTCACATTGAAGACTGAAACTGGCCAACAACGCTTATTACTCTCTTCATAAAATAATGAAGAGTAATAACATACACTCACTATTAAAATAAGGCTATATAAAGTTTTAATAAGAACAGTTTTGACTTATGGTAGTAGACATGGAGCCTCACCGAAAGATCAGAGGTAGCCCTAAACAATTTTGAAAAAAAAAAGTACTCAGTTGTGATCATGATAATGCATTGATAATGTCAAGAATTCAGTGACGAAATCTGGGTCTGCATAGAAGTCAAGAAATATGAGGTGAGTCAAAAAACAAGTCAAATTTAATTAAATAAACCCCATAGAGTTATATCCTAACAACATAATTTAAGTTATTTCCCATATTTAACTTATGAATATTTTGTTCTGTGTCCAATGCTGTGGTATCGAGGTAGCATCTTGCCTTGCCATGCAGTGGGCCCGGGTTCGATCCCTGGTCGGGACAAATTTCCTGGGTGAGGTTTTTGCTCACCTGTAAGACAAATGAGGGGTTCAGTGGAATAAGGGCCCATCCAAACCAATGGTTGATTTTCAATTTTTAGTTATTTGCAGATTATGTATCCTATGGCCATCTTCTGTTAATCTTTAGAAGCTCATAATTCTAACTTTGCTCAAAAGAGGGTAAATGAGACTTTATGTCTAAGAAAAATTTCTAACTTCTTCACGCGCGCAGGAAATAAAGGCCCATCCCAACTGCTGACACGTGACCGTATATTGTCCGCTACTCTGTAGTACACTGCAGTACTGACTAGCATTGCTGGCAAATATCAGCAAATGCAGAATGGCTGATGCGGCAGGTTCTTGTGTGAATGGAAATAGTGTAATAAAATCTAAGAAAAGAAAAATAAATGTGCAAGAGTGGAATAAAATGAAACAGAACATTTTACGCAACAGTGGAAAGGAATATATAACAGCCTGAATCAGTTGCTTCAAGAGGTGCAGATGAAATTGCTAGTTGTTTATTAAAAGCTGTGCCACTGATTGAAAAAGGTGCTAATAAAAAGAAACTTATAGTGTATATAGTTATTCATGTGTTGTTCAAATCAAGAATTATACAATAATGGGACTTTGGCTGTACATGATTGATTGTGGTTGGTTTGAAGAAATTGAACATAAATTTCTTGTACCAGGTCACACTTTCCTTCCCTGTGATGCTGACTTTGGTGTGATTGAAAAAGTTAAAAGAAAAACACAAGTGGTTTATACACCTGAACAGTGGGCTCACCTCATAAGAAAGAGTTGAACAAAGAAACCATTCACAGTAATTGAGATAAATGCAGGAGAGTTTAAAGATTTGGATAACTTAAATAAAATGTTCACAAAGAGAAATGTGACGCTGGACAAGCATAAGGTAGACATCAGAAAAACATCTCAGTTTCGTTTTGTGGAAAACAGACATGTAATGTACATAAAATCCAGTTTCGGTGATTTGGCTTTAGAGGAAGTAATAAGCTTCAAAAAAAAAAAAAAAAAAGGGAAAGGAAGGTGTCCTGTATTATGAGATGTAATATTGACAACAAAATTTCCTAACGGTAGGATGATAAAGAAGATATCATGACTCTCATGACATTTGTACCATCTGTAGACCAGACATTTTAACAGTAGCCTTAAATCAGATGGTGATGATGATGATACAAGTGCTGCAAAAATAGAATACGTAGATTAATGCAATAATCAAGTTAAAAAGTGTTATTTAATTTGTTTATTTATGTTGTATTATTTATATTCTCAATTTTCTTTTTCCTTGATTAGACATATGAAACAACATAGTGATGTATACATTTGCAGGCAGAAAGCTTATTTTATGTACAAGACATGTACCAAATATTATCAATGTGTGCTCTATATATTTTACCCAATATAGAATTTAAAAAATGCAATTTTTCTCCAAACTAGTGCAGTTGGGATGGGCCCTTATTCCACTGACCCACTCAAATGTCAGGAAACTTTAAGGACCAAACAGTCCCTGAACACCATCTTAATATCATGTTTGCCTCATTAGGGTAGTTTAGTTTAAGCCCTCTCCTGACGCAATCATTACCATCATCATCAACTCTCATATCATCTGGGCAGTATAATCTTGCATTCGAGGTGCCCCCAACCTCAGGGTGGGTTACAAGTAATGCCATGCCAGAAAAAAAAACCTGAAATGTCGAAATCACAACCTGGGCATTAAATAAAAAAATATGTTTTGTTCTATTAACTTTATCGATTATGATGTCAATTTACATAACTAGAGGATTATATTATTTTTAGTCTGACATCTTACCCTCAATATTAATGTTGATTTGTTCTTGGACATGTTTCAAAACAAGTCGTGTTAAAATCGTCAGCTTTCGAATTGTTTTGAAACATGTCAAGAACAAATCAACATTAATATTGAGGTAAGATGTTCAGACTAAAAATAATATATTAAAATAACCTCAAATATAACTTCCTAAAATTAAATATAACTAGAAGGATATTGCAAACACTTATGAAAAGTGAAGGTATTATTTAGATGTGTCATGTAATATTTTCTAACACAACACAAAACTTGCTTTTCCTTTGTATCAGCTTGTTCATATTTCCTGACAAGCATTGAAATAAAATCTAAAATAAAATATGAATTATTGTATTGTCAGGCGAGTACAAAAGTTTCAAGTCGATGCAATTTTTTCTCAGTGGATGAAAATCGTCGTTGAAAAATTACCGTTCATTGATAACAAAAACCCTTTTTTTGATTTTCTGATGATTATGGCCGAGGATTTTAGAAAATAACTATGAAATTATTGTACTTCCGGTCTCTACAAGTATACAAAGTTTCAAAGAAGTCGATCCAATGATTTTAAGTGGGTGAAAATCACGTTGAAAGATTCCGTTACATAGATAGATAGATAGATACAGGTCAGCTAATATAAAGCGTGTAACATGTTAAAAATAAGGATCTTTTTGTCATGTACCAGATATTAAAAAAAAAAGTAATTTATAAATATTTGAGCTATGTTATTTCTGAGTGGTCTTAAACCAAACATGACAATTTCTAGAAATGCAAGCTGATAAAATACATTAGTTTACCTGGTGGATGTTTTAATTTATATGCGACCTCATGTGTGTCCATGCTTTCAGTACCACTCCACATCCTTCAACACTGCATGTATATGTTTTATGTCCTCTGTTATGTCGGTTAAGGTCTCCAATCTTTGTGAAGCCCATATCACACTCTGAACACACCTGTAACACAAACCTCACTAACTCACTGCCTCTATCAAACCTGTAGGTTCATGGCCACACATACATAAGCTCTCCATATATCCCTATTTTTATGAGGCATGGATTCCCTGAAGTAGTCCATGCCCAGAGAACCGAATGGCAGATTATTTTACCTTTGGAGAATTTTATACCCCAGTGGAACCCATTTCCCCATTTCTTCACGGTTGTATTTTTGCAGGAAAGATTGTCACTCTTTCACCAAGATACTTTTTTGCCTGGCTTATCACCCTTCGACCCTGTCTGGCATGGGTAACCCTTTCGGCAGCAATTGCTACCGTCGCAATAGCTCTCGTGGTCATGCAAGCACACAGCTCACTACCACGGCAAGGTAAAGATACCATGGAAGGATATGAACCATCATCACTATTTAATACTTGAAGGAAGTAAACACAATGACGTTTCATATTTGAAGAGAAAATTTATACGCTCAGACTGGAGTTTGAACCCAGGATCTTTTCACACTCTATGCCTAGAGTGTGAAAGGTCCTGGGTTTAAGCCCCAGTCTGAGCGTATAAATTTGTTCTTTAAATATGATTTATTCATCATTGAGAAGTATGAAATGAAACGTTAAACTGAAAATATATAGAACTGTTATTCTACCAGTTATACAGATGCAAAACATGGACTCCTACTTTAAGGGAGGAAAGGAGATTACGAGTATCTGAGAATAAAGTTCTTAGGAAAATTTTTGGACGCAAAGAGAGAAAACCAGACAGGTGAATGGAAAAGACTACATAACAGTGAACTACATCGTCTTTATAGGAAGCCAGATATAATGAGAAGAGTTAAATATCGTAGACTGCAATGGGGCAAGGACATGTGGCACGAGTGTGGAATGAAAGACGTGCATGGAGGCTTCATGCAGCAAAACCAGACGGAAACACCAGTTGGTAGACCAAGAATGAGGTGGGGAGAATAACATTAAACCATGATTTGAGGGAAGTAGATTAATTGTGTACAAGGAATGATTGGCCTTCAGCATTATCTCATGATGCGGATGTATGGAGGACTTATGTCCGCACGAAATTGACTTGTGGCTTTGAAGTAGTGTCATTGGAGTCTGTTATCGTTTGTGGGTAGGTTATGTTTGTTTTATATAGTGTTTTAGTTGTTTTCTATAATGGTTTTCTTAACCTAACACTATCTACATACAGTAAACTCATTTAGGAAGCTCAAAGAGCACAGAAGTAAATTTTTCGCTTGCCATGAGGTATCAACACATATCTGTGACACTGTGTATCCAATCAAACTGTGTTGCATATTCCGTGAGCAAATGATAATTAACAATTTCTGGCCTGCCATAGCTCATATCAAATTTCCAACTGATTTCTGTTTTATGGGGTGGACTGGGAAGATTTTTTTAAAAACAATTTCAGCATCATTATATTAATTGGATCCAACAAGAATGAAAAAATAGAAGAGAAAACAAATCAGGGATTTATCATAAGTAATGCCATGACTGATTTCCAATTTATCTAGAGGATTTGGAAATCAAGAGTGGCATTTGTTAGGGACTATTTAAAATAAAAATTAAGCTGTTTAGTCCAAAAGTCATTATTTAAATATAGTTACCAATATTTTAAAATATTTATATATTTAATGTAAACGGTAATGTTTGAAAACAATCAGAAATTGTGAGGTTATGTTCTTCACTGCAACTTGATTCATATTATTTATTGTCAAATTGGATAGCATATTGTATGAATGCACCCCAGTTAGAGAAATAATGAAATACATCAAACTATATTATAAACAACATTATAAGTTATAAATTTATTTTTTTGGTAAACAGCTCGTAAAATCAAGGAATCTGTTCATTATTTGCTATATTCATATACTGTTGGAGAAAATAATACTCTGTTCAGAATATTAAAAGGAGGAAGCTTTCTTTATCACAAAAGCAGGAGCTGATAAGGAATTGATAAAGAGCGAGGTGAAACACTGACTGTCATTGGTTGTAAAACAATATTCATTGAATTGCGATTGGTCATTGACTACCATTTGGAGCATGAGTTAATATAGTGAGATTAAATGCGGAGAATGTGAGAAAATTTCAAACAAAACAAAAATTTGAAAACTAGAGTGAAAGAACATCTCAGGAATGACAAAGAAGAGGAGAAGTGGATAAGTCTTATTGAAAGAAAGGCTAAATAATTAAAACAAATAAGAAAAATCTAAATCCCTGGCTCTTTGGGAAAAATTCTACATTAAAAAAAAACGAAAAGGAGAAATTAATGAACTTTGAAATTCCAGCGGAAACTTTATTTGATTTCGAGGTGTTTCAGTCTACCAAACAAAGGGAGCAAAAGACAGCTCTTCAAGACGACAAAACAAACGGTCATGAAATACTGATGACGGAACAGAAGATAGTTTCTGAAACTAGTTGAAAAAGAAGAAGAAAACTATATAATAATATAATAATAATAACTTTTTTTTACCTGACAGAGTTGAAGCACTTAAGGTCTTGTCTACCACTCAACCAGGTTAAAAAAATTATTCTTACATCTAATTACAATAAAAAAATATTACATAGCTGATTAACAAGTTCTTTGGACCACAGAAAGAGGAAAAAAAGTCGAGATCCAGGACCGACAAACTTGGAAAAACCAGTATGTAACTACTGAAGATGAGGCTAACAAGCCTTGAAACATATGTCTAACAGAAACAGAAAAAAGGTAAGATAACACAGACAACACTTTTTATTACATAGTATGTCTATAATATAGTTATTATTTACAAAAATATTGATTTAATTAAGATTTACGAATGAAATATAAAATGTCTTTCTTTTCTTCTTCTTCCTTTCCAAGTATTAGGCCAAGGCCTGTTATGATCTTATAGAACTCTTCCCTCCAGCGTTTCATAGGACAGCCCAGAGATCTTCGTCCTCTGGTATATAATAATTATAACAGCTTTGGGGATCTGATTTGAATGCCATTCTTTCAAGATGGTGTTTCCAATTTAGTTGGTACTGTTTAATATATTCCAAAATTGGCGTAAATATACTATAATTTACTATCTAACCCATCTTGGTTAACTCTTGTTTTTTCGACCCCGACACTATTAGACAATCCGAGGGCTAGGGAGTCCTTTCCTTTCTTCCTATTTCCTTCTTTCTTTTATTTCTCTCTTTTCTTTTCCACAAAAGCCTGACCAGAGGCTATAAGATGGCAGCCCCATCACTGGTCTTATCTTCCTTTGGCCAGCAACCAAATGAAGGGACTATTATTATGCTTTCAAGTCTTATACGAGAAATATAAAATGTACAAGGTAGAAAAATGAGAAAAAGCTATTAAATGACATAGAATAAATTTAATTCCTCGAGAAAAATTAAATTATTTAACAACAGGTAATTGTATAAGCATGACTTAAATGTACCAAGCGTGCAGCAACCCCTGATATCTTGAGGAAGGAAATTCCAGGAGCAGGCGAGGCTACTGTGAAAGAAGTAGAATAAGAGGAAGTGCTATGAAGAGGGATTGTTAGCAGACTGTTATCTTGTGACAATATTGTGGTAAGAAGATAACTTCTCAAATCTGGAATGAGGTGAGGTGATAAAATTATCTTCTTTTTCATCCAACCAAGTCTTAGGCCTGTTACAATCTCACCAATGAATTTTGTATCCAGCATTTCCTTGGATGGCCCAGAGATCTCTTCTCTGTCGAACAATAACAAAGCATAGCCTTGGAAACTCTATCTGAACTCATTCTTGCAAATGATTCATCCAGTTTCTGGTATTTATGTAGTATTTAATGACTGGTTCTAAACATAGTTCCTTCAAGATATCATCATTGCATTTGTGATCCCATTTGGTACAATCCTTGCTGTATATCTCATGAATCTTCATTTCAGTAGAATTTATCTTTACTCTTCTTTTCTTTTCCTCAAAGTCCATGCCTCACTGCCGTAGCAAAGTGAAGGTCTTGCTAAGGTTTTTGTATAACCATACTCTGGTATCTCTTTGGACTAGCGAAGGTTTCATTACTGAATTTATTATTCCCATGGTTTTATTTAAAATTGATAATTTTATTTGCTATGTCTATTAATAAATGAGTTGGAGAAAATGTTTTAACATCTCACCTCACAAAGTTGCGTGTGAGGTGAAATGTTAAAACATTTTCTTCGAACTCATTTATTAATATAAATACCTCATAGCGTTTTCTTCCCACTGTAATTTTAATTAAATTGCTATGTCTACTTCATCCAAATATGTTAATGTATATCAAGGTAAGTAAATGTATTTACTCTTTCCAGTATTTTTTGAATCTATACAAATTTTGCTGCGTACAGGATATTTTTCTTTGACTATTTAAACTCATGCCCCAAATGGGAGTAAATGACCAATCACGTTTCAATGATTTCTGTTTTATAACCAATCAGAGTCGTGTTTCACAAAATATTTATCAGTGTTAAATTTACCATATTTAAGAAAGTCTCCTCCTTTTTAATATTCCGAACAGGTCTGAGAATTATTTTGCAGTGATTGAGCCTATAAGAAATAACGGCTACCATATTGTATATATAGTGCATAGATGTCAACACATCGCGCTTGCAGGAGTTAATATAAAATATTTGTAGCAATTTATTATAACCACCAAAAAAAGAAACCAACTGTTTTGCACTTTCTTAAATGTTTATTTTTTCCCAGGTAATAATCCAGAAAAATGTAATTGTCATATTTACATCATACGACATCAGAAATGAATTAATATACATTTTGATGTGTTTCATTTTTTCTCCACTAGAGAGCATTCTTACAATATTGCGTTCCTTTGGCAATAAATAGTATGATCTGGTTGCAGTGATAAAAACAAAAAGAAGCAGATGAAGCGTACCTATAGTTTCTCATTTGTTTTCAAACATCGCCGTTTACATTAATATATAAATATTTTAAAATAACTATAGTTAAATAATGATTTGTGAGTAAACAGCTTAATTTAATTCGTTAAATAGTCCTAACAAATTCCACTCTTGCTTTCCAAATTCTCTAGATAATTCACTCCTCACTTCGTGAGTCGTGGATTTATCGATAATTTGGAAATCACTCGTGGGCATTACTTATGAAAAGTCATTACTTTTGTTTTCCCTGTATTGATTTTCATGTTATATTGTGGTGGCTATTTTGTTAATGTAGGAAGACCAAAACTGTCGTTGGAAGGACGACCTGCGCCTGCGGCATGTAGTGCGCCGGGGAGCGGAACGGGCCAACAGGCCCATACCTTGAAGATGATGATGATGGCTATTTTGTTAAAATTATATACTGAATATTGTAATTCGTCCTCTGAGGGTGCCACTATGCTAATCATCATCATCATCATCATCAATGGCTTGACAGCCCCATGTGGGCCTTGGCTGCCTTCAGAAGTTTATGCCAGAATTCCCTGTTCTGAGCTTCATTCTTCCAGTTTTTTATTTTTAAAATCTTAATCTCCTTACTATCCTCCCATCTTAATTTAGGTCTTCCAACTTTTCTGGCCAATAGAGGTTGCTCATTGTAAATTCTTTTTGTAATCCTTCTGTTATCCATACAAATAATGTGTCCAGCCCATGCCAATCTATTAACTTTAACAAAATTCAGAATATCTGGCTGATTGTACAGTTTGTACAATTCATTACTGTGTCTCTTTCTCCATACATTATTTTCTTTCACGGCACCATAAATGGATCTCAGTATCTTCCTTTCAAAACCACCCTAATAATTCCTCATCAGATTTCAACATGGTCCAAGTTTCTGATGCATATGTTAACACTGGTCTAAGGAGAATTTTTTATACATGAGTATTTTTGTCTTTCTAGATATAAACTGAGATCTAAACATTTTCCTGAGTCCAAAAAATGCATTTGTTTGCAGCCATGATCCGCAGATGAATTTCAGCCAAATTGTCATTTCTACAATTTACTTCAGATTCTAGATAAATAAAGCTATGAACCAGTTGAAATTTATATGTGCCAACTTCCAAACTAGATGGACAAGCTTAACATTTACCTTCCTTTAATCTATCGGCATATATTTTGTCTTGGTTTGGTTATTTTAAGGTTCATTCTTTTCGCTGCCTTCTCTAGGCTTAATGCTACATCATATGTGAAAATAACGTATCTAATTTCATATTTCTATTCAATTGTATGTGTCCATGATGTTGTTCTCTCCATGCTCTACTATCTGATTCATACATATGATAAATAAAATTGATGATAGAGGTGATAAAATTGTACAAAAATAAATAATACCTCATAGTGTTAATTCCTAAAAAAAAAGTAATAGAATCCACATTTTTCACTCCTCTTTCATAGTTAGGACGTTTTGCCCTGAAAAAAGACGGATTGAACCAAAGAACTAGGTAACCTTATAGTAAAAGTTTGGCGCTTACCTGAAGGGTGGAAATACAGTATGCTCATATATATGTTGTTTCAGTTGTTGGTGTTTGGGAAATCCTTTATCACAATATAGACATGTGTAAGGGTGCTTCTTTTCTCGTGTTTATGATGGTAGTGCCTCTTCAAGTTCTGTCGATTGCTCAGTTCCCTCAAACAGCCTGGATTAGGGCAATCTGTAAGTTTAAATGCAACTCAAGTATATTCTACTTTTTAAGAAGATCGACAAGAATATCAAAATGGATAAAGTAAAAAATAATACAATAAGAGAAATAATGAATGTAGAAAAGGATATTGTACAAGAGATTGAAGAAATCCAACTCAAGATGGTATGGACATATAATCAGAAGAAGGAACACAGAAATAAACAAAGAAGTATTGAAATTGATACCTCCAGGAAAAGGGAAACATGGTAGACAAAGCCAACGTGGATAAAGGGAATTCAAGACAACATGAAGAAGAGAAATAGTACAGAAGCAGCAACACACAAGACCAGGAAGTGTGGAAAAAAAAATATTGTATATTTTGGTTGAGGATACCTGTGTAACAACAAAACAATCCTGAAATAAAAAAGTATATTCTTATTATTACTTACTGCTTAAGGTGGCCATATACATTAGACATTTTTTTTTACATACATCAATTGAAAATAATGTTAATTTTTTATAGTATCATAACCTTATAACTAACAGAATTTCAGACTCATTTTCAATTTGTCTCAAGAAATTTGTTTATAACAATTTATAATTGTTGCTATTTGCACCATAATGATCCACAATGTGCATCTCATACAATTTTTAACCAATTTTCATAAAATTTGCATTATATACCGTATTATTCAAAGAACATATGGGGAATGTTTTATAGGATTTTCTTTTAAATGTTTTGTAAAGTAACTGATTTCAATTTTTTTTTCTTCCTTATTATTTGAATCTTTTAAAACTTAAAAAAAATTGTTTAATACAGGTCATTAAAACTGCATTTTTATTGTTATTGTTCTGCGGAAAGAGGTGAACCTGCATGCAAAACAATTTGCTTCAATTTAATTAAGGCAGAAAACAGAAAAATAATGCTAATCTGAATGAGAAGTTATGAAGTTTTAAAATAATGTGAAATGTAGGAAAAATCTGTTTTCAGTAAATCACATGCAAAAGGAGATGGCACATTTTCACTCATATGACTGAGTAGAACACATGATGGTGTCCTATACAGCATGTCACGACTCAGTTCGCCCGTTGGCAATAGTTTTGTCTTCCTTCATTTTTCTTGTGGCCTCTTAAGTACCTTCTTTGATCCCTTACTTCTTTCGTTGATTTTTTTTTGGCACACATACAATGCAAAAGTTGGTCCATACATCTAACTGAATCTTTCCATGAACTTCTCTTATTTATACATGAAATTGATGCTACAACACCAATAAACCAGACATTTTTTAAAACTATAAAAAAAATCCTATTTATCCAACAAAAAAAAACAAAAATTGTATTTTTTCAACATTTAAGAGTAACATAGCCACCTTAAGGAAAATCTTAATTGGTTAACAATTGAAATAAAAACCCAAGGAATGTAAGAAACTCCAGATGTATATTGTATCTCTTCACAGTGCAGTGAAGACATAATGATTTTTAATTTATTAACCATGGTTTATTTTTAAAAACATTTCATTCCCACATTTTATTTTTTTATTACCAAGTCTTGTGTTAGAGCTTC
>JASPKZ010003378.1:0-20054 GCA_030220185.1 Diploptera punctata | reverse complement strand
GGTATCGGTACACCGATTGAAAAACTGTCTAAACTTCCAATCATAAGTTTAGATCATATATACCGTTGAGTAATGACGTAGTGTACATGTATACGTGAGAATCAATTTTGGTTTGTATTGTACATGTAACCAGATTCTCCCTTTCTGAAAAGCATATTGAATGCGCTTAACCTATGACCTTTTAAAAGCTAAGTCATCATTAGGTAAGACTACCTATTGTGTAACAATCCCTTATACTGCATGACTTTTCCAAATAACTACAAAGGTAATACCTATTTAAATATTCATGACAGAATTCTTTAAAATCATTCTTCAGCATATTTTAACAAAAAGATCAATTAGGTCAATAATTGTGTTAATTTAGGACAGTCATACATTATAATGAATGTTCATATTATAAAATATATATATATTATGATATACTTCAATATATATTATGATATACTTCAATATATATTACACCAACTTTGTGCAACGACACCAGTAAACTAATAATATGCTAAATATTGTCTGTAAATTAAATCCTGACTATCAAGATAATTTGTAGGCTATAATAAAATTTATTTAATTTTGTATTGGATCCTATTGGTGGTGTACAGACGTCTGTGTCGATGGTATTTAACTAGGGATTATTTGTTTTCGCATTTTCAAAGTAAAGTATACTGTTGGTTGATTTTTTATTCCTTTTTTCCCCTCTTGGTTCTTACATTGTTTGTCTTTTTATCTTTTTTCTTTTTAATACAACTACAGGACACACATCATGAACAAAAGAGAAAATTTAAATCCCTAATACCCATCCCCGGGAATCGAACAGATGTCACCGAAATTGTGTGCCACGGTAATGGCAAATTTCACTTGACCGTTGCAGCCGAGGTTCTTTTTTAGGTGTAAAAATCTAGCTAT
Organism: Diploptera punctata; assembly: GCA_030220185.1. Taxonomy (NCBI): domain Eukaryota; kingdom Metazoa; phylum Arthropoda; class Insecta; order Blattodea; family Blaberidae; genus Diploptera; species Diploptera punctata. The sequence goes on along the minus strand of JASPKZ010003378.1, from coordinate 19,151 downwards.
ATATTTACTCCGCCAAAAAATTAATTCAAAATACTACGTAGACTACCGGTATGTGGCATGATTTAAATAGTGCCATATCATTTTAAAGTCTTTGTAAAATTGTAGGCCTTCATGGCCGGTGTTTTGATTCCTGCTTGGTTCGCTTTTCGGGCTAAATGACCGTGGTCCTATTTTCTTGAAACTCGACTTTTCGTCTACTACTACGGTAGATGTCTACTGCAGTAGTAAACGAAACGTCGGGTTTCAAGAAAACTGAAACGCGACCAGCTAGCCCGGAAGAAAAACCAAACAGGAATTTAAATTCTTTCTCTTTCTTATTCTTAGCTTAACCTCTCCAAATTAATTAAATTCATTCTATGTCATTAATAGTTTTCGTTTCATTTTCCTATCTTGTACATTTTATATTGCATTCGCTAGACCTTAAAGTACTTCAAAATAAATTGTAAATAATAGTTATATTGTAGACATACCATGTAATAATTTTGTTTTTTATTGTAATTTATGTGCACGAATAATTTTTTCCACTTTTTCTAACCTTGTTGAGTGATAGACAAGGCCTCAAGGCCTTAACTCTGCCTGGTAAAATAAAGCTATTATTATTATTATTATTATTATTATTATTATTTTAGAACACTTTTACGTATCACATACCACCTGGGTCTTACAGTGACACGATCTGTGGGTAATGGATGTTTAACTTCGGATCACATAGGCTTATATACTTTTTTAACAACATAAGGAAATTCAGTGCTTCCTCGAATGAGAGATCAGCTCAATGAGAGCCACCTCCGAGACAGCAAGAAAATTAAGATAAGACACGCCGTTGGTCTCACATTGATATTAAACAAGGCGAAAATTATAAGATGATTATGATCGCATATGTTTTTCTGCTTGAAGTTCCCCCCCCCCCCGACATTTGTTTTCACAGATGAAGAAACTCCCGAAAAAAAAAACCTTACGAAGGATACTTGTCCTATCGGGGATCCAACCCGGGCCCACTGCGCCATTTTAATTTATAAATGTTCCGTTGATATAGTGTATTAGTTTATAAAGCGTATAGCCATGGCTTTGAATTGCATTCGTAAAGTTTATTTTTAAGACAACGACATCATCCGGGGACCACATAATTATCAATTGCGTACTCTAAAAATATAAAAATGTTCACACATTGGTGTAACATAATCCATATTAAATATGTCATGTACAGGTAGTTGTGCGTGTATGTAAACTTTGATGGCAGGCTGTTTTTTCACATATTTTGTAATTCACTCCTCGTGTAATAGCTTAATTGGCCTATTCGTAGTCTCCCCAGATAGCACTAGGGTGGGTGTTGTTTAGAAATAAATGTAACGTATGCGATCATAAATATTTTCATTACTTAACTCGAACTGGGCGGAGTTAGCGTGTTCTATGCGTTAAACGCACAGATAACCTCATTCGCTCTAGTGCACAGACATATTTGTAACATAACTTCATTTTTTTTTTACTTTCCTCGACTCTTAAATTAATCTCAGAGCATGTTACAGTATACAATAAAAAATCTAGTTGGATTATTGATTATATTCATTTGTTTAGTATGGACTCTACTAACCGCTGGATCTCAGCGTAGGTGTCGTTACTTCATATGCAGTGGGTCTGTGTACCATCCCCGATCGGGACAATTTTCCTGGGACAGGCGTTGAGGGTTCTTCACTTACTGTAAGACAAATATTAGGACACTTTAAGGCTCAAATAGTCCCTGGACATTATTTGGCCATCATAATCGTTATATTCGACTTGTTAGCGAATTTCGAAGGAATGAAGATGTTGAGGCTGTTTTCATGAAAATATATATATATAAAAAAAAATAGACACCGCGCTGGTTTCTACTAGGGATTTTTGCACATGTTCTCTTTTAACATTATTTCTAATTCTTTCTCCTCGAAATCTTTGGTGATTGTAGCCAGAAGTCAATTTCGATCGAATATAATTTATCTATTGTTCCGAGACTGTTATGTGTTTTTGACAATTACATTATAAATAGTGGTTTTTGTTTTATGATGGTAAAACGGTGTTTAATCATGATATTGATGTTACACCTTTATTAATTCTTGAATTAATGTCATCATGATTCCACCCCCAATCTGTGTATTTTTTCATAACTTTTTTGTTCTTTTTCCATTTTCCAATAGTAAGTATTTTGTGTTTGGTTTTATTGCAATATAATTTGTTTTATTTAATTTAATGTAATTCCATGAGGGTTTCGTGGTGGTCGAAAAGGAGATTGTGCAGATTTTTCTCGGGGTATCTCCTGTTTATCCCAGCTACAAATATAATTACATCATTTCTCCGTACTTAAATTAGTCATTTCGTTTAATTTTGTTCATCCTCCTCTTTGACATTGCGTCTGGAGTGATCGGCCGGCACTCGTGTCGCCCACAGACCTATTTAAATATAGGAACTTCATCTCATCTTATTCCTGAACCCGACCGTAAGTTGTAAACGATTTGATGATATTACAGTTTAATGTTTAGACCACATCTAGCGAATTTCGAAGGAATCGAGATTGATCTCACGAAAATATAAAAAAATAATAATACAGAACTTCACCGATCATATTACTAGACACCAACTATGACCACAATGAGCCTATATAAATATGTCCGTTAACACTCTAGAATCACTTTTTATAGAAACCAAACTTGGCATATAGCAGTTAATTAAAAACGTAAAGTGAAGTACAGTAACCAGCAAAATTGGACCATTAGGTGTAGGTCAGCTGAAATAAAAATTGAAAAATCGTTCTAGCGGTCGCACATTTGATATATCTCAATGAAACTCGATATATGAAATAAAATAAACCGAGGGAGGTATTCTCAAAAAAAAAAAAAAAAAAAAAAAAGGAGAAGCGAAGTGTGACCATTGGAAATGAAACTACCGTGTTCGATTCGTTTCAATGTATATAATTTAATTAACCCCTAAATTGGCAATATATCCTGTAATGTACGTTAGTTTAATTTATTTAACATTTTTAATGTACTAATAGAAAAATGAATAAGTATTAATTATTTAAATGTGTGTCAAATTATAGAACAATATTCAAAAGGCAATAACTTACAAATATGTTAGATTTGTTTTTTCTGCAGTTCTACGCGTTTAAATGAGTTAGTATAAGAAATTATTGAGCTTCACCAATTTAACAAAAATAAACATTTATTCCGTAAACTAGAAAAATCGAACCTTAACTTCGTCTTGCTGAGGAATTCGTTTAGTTTACGCAGTTCCTGTGTGGCATAGTTTCCTTATTCTTCTATCAGATTCTTTGTCATTATTCCATATAGTAGTTGGTCATTTGCGAACACTAATGAATATATGGATTCTTATGTTAGTAATAATTACATTTGTGAGCATTTCGTTTTCCAGATTGTTAATGAGTTATATATATATCCACCGCTGTGATCTCGAGGTAGCGTGCTGCCTTGTCACGCAGCGGGCTCGAGTTAGATCCCCGGTCAGGGCAGTTTTTCTGGGTGAGGTTTTTATCGGGGTTTTGCCTCACCTGTAAGACAAATGTCAGGAAAACGTTAAGGCCCAAACGGTCCCCGAAATCATATGATCATCATCATCACCATCATCACCACCACCATCATCATCATCATCATCATCATCATCATCATTATCATCATAATCATCATCAGCAGCAGCATCCTTCACCGGTGTGGAAAGCAACGGGAAGCTACCACACATACAATTCCCTAGTAAAGCTGCAAGCATAGCATGATAATGCTATGATTGCAGTGAAGGACCTGCCTTCGGGCAGAATACTATATATGGATATATATATATATATATATATATATATATATATATATATATATATATAATAGCCTACCAGAGGTAAGGGCAATCCTTGTCTTAGGCCTTGAATGATGTGTAAAATCCACTGAGGTTACATTTTGTATTTTGAGTTTTATTTTTAAAACTAGGTAAATGACAAATTGTATTTGTAAATTGTTCAATTTGCACCGATAAAATTTTAATTACAGCGTTTATACATTAAATGATAATATTGTAGATCATTTATAGTTATTGCAAATTCATTTTTTATCGTTCTTGAAAACTTACATTATGGAATAATAATCGTATTTGTAAAAGAAGTATTACAGTTTTTAATATATAAAATACGCAAGTTCATAAATTTTACTCGTAAATTGTAGCTAATAAAGCATGAGATTCTGTACCATTGAAATTATCCAGATCTTCAACTCTTACAATAATTCTGAGTTTAAATTACACACTTCTCTGCACTCGGGTTTCTACAGCCACACATAAACAAACATTATACTCGACATATTAAATATACGTATGCTATGTAAACTACATGCAGCTACTGTCACTTATATCAAGTTGAAAGTTATTCCGGAAATTCTTGGCATGCAGTCTCTCCTTCATATCATGTACAGTATATACGTATATTCAAAGTAATTGCTAACTTCACGTACTGACGTAATATTATGGTCTTTGTAGTTGTAAAGGTAAGACCTACTGCACTATAACGCCAGGCATGTCAAAATTTATAACAACATGGCGTCTGTGAGTATATTTTAGAATATAAACTTTAAAAATACTTCCAGATATTTTTCTAGGTGCTAAGAATTAAAATAGTAGCATAGGATTGTTTCAAGAGATTTCTTCGAATTTATTTATTGTGTAAAAACAGTCCGAATAGAGATCTTGTAGAGTTTGTCACTTTTTATCCGAAAAAAGACTAATACAATTTTATAAACTGCTTAAACCAAATAAGTGTTCAGTGATTTTTTTGTTAAAGGTTTTAATAATAACCTGTGATAGAAATTTGTTATGGTTCTCTAAGGCTGATACATGAGTGAGCCCTCTGAATGAAACATCATTTGCATACGAAGTGTAGAGCTGATTGAAGATGATCATTCCATTAGCTTTGTTTCTAAGATTCCTCATGTCATAATTTCTGTCTTCTAATTACTGTGGAGGTAAATGTAAAGAAACAGGTGGATGCAAGAAGCGACTTGGACAAGTGTGTAAGAAGAAGACAACGGCAGTGCAGGGTGGATATCTTGTCTTGTAATTTTTGAGCATATCCGAATATAGAGGCATAGATCTAAAAATGATGTAGAACAACAACTGGAGTGATCGTAGCTGATTATTCTTAAAAAAACTGAAATGTGCAGGGCTGAGATGTAAAACTTCATTTCAAGCTCTTTGTTGCCGCGTCAGCAAAGAAAAGCCCGACTGAGATTTGATTATGATCATTTCAATTATCTGTCGTGTCAATGTCTTCTCTTAACAGACAAGTGAAGATTTCGTATAATAAAACGTGATGATTTTACATGTGTATGGGGCAGCCCTGGTGAACGGCCTTTATCCAACTACCCTTACTAAATGTGATATATTAAAAGGTGGTTATGGTTAGAGTATAATTTGTCTTCGCATAAAACGTATGAATGTTGATGTTTATATCTATGAAATTATTTTCGAACATGAGTACTCTTTTCTTTTGTTTTGCTCCATTTTTTGTTTTATTGCATGATTGTGATAGATCTTATGAAGTATATGTATACTGATAGGCCTATTTACATCCCTTAAATAGTTCGTACCCTTTGGTTATGGTATGGGACTAATTTTGTCTCAGTGCATGATAATGACAGTTTTCACACATTACAGAATACCAAACATGTCCTGAAATAAATCCCAATGTCGGCGAGGGATTAACCTACATGAACTCCTGACTTTAATGCAACTGAACATTTATGAGATAGGCTAGAAAATAAATTTGTTTGTTAAACGCCATGTTACGCCAATCGATTGGGAAATGTCGAAAACATATTCTGAAGAATGGGAGAAAATTGTACGTCTCTTTTAGGAGGCTGGTGCAAAGCATGTCACATAGGGGTAATGAAGTCATTGAAGGTAGCGGACGACATTATGCACTAAATATTGAAACAACTGAAAACATTGATTAGTACACAATGTAAACCTATTTCCACTTTGTTTTCTGTATGAATAAATAATAACTTTGTGGTAGGGAAGTTTGTTTGTATACTTACTCTGGTTAAGAAGTAGCCAAAACCATAATAATTGACTTAAAAAAATTAAATTGCTTAAACATTGTTTGGTATTTCCATTTAAACATATTTTCCTGTAATTTTATACATCACATTTCTTCATTTTTATCCATTATATCTTAAACTCACGGGTGTGTAAAGCAACGGGAAGCTACCACACCTACAATTCCCTAGTAAAGCTGCAAGCATAGCATGAATATGCTATGATTGCAGTAAAGGACCTACCTTCAGGCAGAATTACTATGGATGGATGGATATCTTAAACTATATTCTACAATAAACTTTTAAATTTTTTATTTATTTCAGGATTGTTTCTGTTATTTACACAGGTATCCTAAACCAAAATATACAATCTTTTTCCACACGTCCCGACCTTTTTAATAAACATATGGTCATTTAACGTGAAAATAAGAGTGAAATGGGTACAGACAGACAGAAATATTCAAAATTAAAGTGAAACTGATTTCTAGTAAACATTGACACATCACATGCTTATATTAATCATATAATTTCAATGCATTAATAACTTGACCGAAGAGAATGCACCAACTTTGCGTGTAGGAAGTATAGGAGAAGATATTATATGGCGAAATTGAAAAAAAGTGCTGATAATAACGTCATCTGCAGAATATAATGCAACCCTTCGGCAAATTTGTGATGAGCTCGCCTGAAGGTTATGCAATCCAATGCACGTTAATGATGCAGCCTTTGATATATGGAACATTGATAATGTAACTACAAAATATCTACAGCATATCCTGATTGGAATCAATTACATTTTGCAAATAGAATATTCCTTCTCATTATAATAATGGTTTCACGTAAAAGCAAGCCACTAATTTCCTTGTTGGAAATAGTTTGCAGCATTTTAAGGTACATATTATACCAGTCCTTAGGAACTAGAATGTGATATATTACAGGTATAGGAATAGGGCGTTCGAAAATTCATTGCAGAATTTGGTTGGATATATAATGATGTAATTATTTATGTCAGAAATTTTATAGCGTCGCTGTTAAAAGTACTTGTAACATTGATTGCAAACTTATATTTTAGTTTATGTCAATTTGCCATAATTAAATCGGTCAATATTTGCATATATATTCAATTCAAAATCGAAGTTGAAGTTAGGATCGCTACCAAGGTAAATGCTTGCTATTTTTGCTCCTAGTCACATTTTATTGTTTGGATATATTTTGTACATTCATGAAAATAAGATTTTGCGTGTACTGTCCACTAATTCTGCTCTGCACACTTATGTCTCCACTGATGTAGCATGTATGCAGTAATTTTTTTATATGTTTATTTTCTTCAATTTAGTGAAATAATGCTTTGCCCGTTCATTCATGACATAACTATGTTAGATTAATTAGTAATTATTAAACGTTGGAACGTGGAGGTAAAGTAAAGTGATCCCACAACAGGCCCGGAGGCCCTTGGGGTAGTAGGAGGTTAACGCTTCCACTTTTTCTAGACAATCGGCACTTTATGTCAGCCGGGTTGTCAGCCCTGCGTGACGGCCGCCTTTACCCCCAGAACAAGCGTCTGGTACTCATTTCCTTTAGAGGCTGAGTAGATCCCAGGGCCATGGTGCCGCCAGAGGGTTTGGGTTAGTTTAAACATCCTGACCCCAACGGGAGTTGAACCCTCGACCCTCCGGCTTGTAGCTCAGTGCCTTAACCACTACGCTACGGCGTGCCCCAGAACGCGGAAGTACCGGTTGTATTTATTTTTATTTTGTTGATAATTTGCTGATCAAGTTAAGAAATAGCAGAAAATTAATTTTAATTACATATTAATTTTATTTAATTTGAATTTTGTGGTGTAAGACTTTTTTGTTTACGTTGTTTACACATAATACTATTCTTTAAGTTGGTTATTTTGTTATATTTGAGACTGAGGCCATTGAACTGTTCCATCAGTTCCTTCATCCAATATTTTGAATTTGAAAAATCATTTAGATCGTTTATATTATTGATTTTACTGGTGACTACTCCAGCTTTTGCCGTTTCGTTAATAGGATTACCTATACACAACTTGAAACAATTTTTCCTCATTGATAGATGTTATATTCGGTTTTGGTGTTACAGCCGACTTATGCTTTCACTCAGCATTTGTTGCTTGAGCAGCAAACCTAACTAGTAATGTTGAGTGATTCCAATCAGCAAGAGCCACGCCCACTCACCCTGCACCCACCACTAGTATCAATACAACGTCTACTACGTCCACAGCGCTCACTCTAAGTAGATCTTCCGACCAGGAAACACGCCTAGAAGCACTCGCCACTGAAGATGCCCTCCGCAGTTGAGGGCAAAACGTCTGGTATCAACACCAACTATGGACCACGGCCACATAACCCGGAATCACTCAACATTATGATTACCGGCCGTGAAAGCCTGCATTCAACTAAACCTGACTAGAATAATTGACTTTGCAAGAATGTTAGAAACGGTAAAAACAGAGGGCTCTATTTCTAAGAATAAAGTATATATTTCGTAACTTCTTCATTGATCATATACAGAGTGATTCAGAAATATGGCTATACGTTTGATCGCATTTTGTGACGAAAATATTATTATTAAAGGAAATATGATGTTACAACAATGGAACAAAACAAAACAAATCACTCCTCACGTGCAGCTTGGCGGGTTGATTTTTGTGGGTTAGCGTCGAATGCCTCCACAAATCTCTTCGTTGTTTCTGCATCCGTGCTAATGCGAGCCCTTCCAGGAGGTTTGATTTTCTGCATCCTTCCCGTTTCCAGCAGTCGTTTTCTCCACTTCCCTACAATCGACGGCTGCAATGCTACGTTAAACTCACGTCTTGCCCGTCTTGCGGCCTCACGATCATTAGCATACGTTATTGCCCATGCAGCAATTGTAATTTGCTCTTGCATATTCAACGCCATTTTGACAAATGACGTAAGTTCTACACTGTTTTGTTTTATTCCATTTTTGTAATTTGAATAATTGCCTTTCAAACGGTAATTTCATAGTTCCTGTAATAGTAATATTTTCATCTCACAACACGATCAAACGTATAGTCATATTTATGATTCATCCCGTAGTTATGAACGGAAATTGAATAAGACTATATTTTTTGTGCTTTTGTTTATATATTTATGTAATTGTGTTGTGTGTGTTGGTGTTGTGCGACACTGTAATGTGTAGTTAAGGAGTGGTTTGATGAGGCGACTGTACAGATGCTTGATTTCGTGTTTTCTTGTAGTGTGTTTGCCCTACGAGCAAGTAACAGTGCCAATTACCTTTGGATATGTCTGAATAAGATTTTGCTATATACAATTATCTTCCCATTACCATAGCTATCTTTAATTAAAGAAATACAAGTTGGAATTACAACCTACACCATCCGTAACTATTGAACTGGCAAATTAGGGTTTTCACCTAAATTATCTTATCTGCCGATATGACATCACTAATGTCTTTCTGCAGGGAATGATGATGATAATATTAGCTTACGAAACTCTAGCCAACATTCTAGAACAGCTGATACTGGTATTGCAGTAGCTTCACTTGCCAACTTCGGAAACATAGATATACTTGCGCGAGATCCAATGACTTGTATAAGAAAGTCAGGTTAACGGTGGACTATTTGAAAAATGAATGTAAGTGGGATGTTTCAATTTTCCTTTTCTTAATAATTGTTTATTCAGAAATTAGATCTCGATTTCTGAATGACTCCTCTAGCTGAAAAAAATGGGTCTGAATGAACATTGGCACACATAATATATTCCTGCCTCATTTGTTATCTCACTGAGATGAGAATATATATATATAAAAAAGAGAAATTCTTAAACATTTATCTCGAATTTGGATGACATTTCCACGTCAAATGGGAAAATGAGTAAAAAAAGAAAATGGTGATCAAGTTACGGATAAGGCTTCGGTGACACACGTACTTGTCCCTCTCAATAAATGAGATTACTAAAACTTTTACTAAACGAAACGTTTAAATACTCTAGCTATCATTAGGTGCAATATATTTACATTAATAATTAATAAACATGAGCGAAGTAAAACATTATGTAACTGTAACGGTTACAATATTATTAACTACTAAATTACAAAATTTAATAAAAATAATAAAACATGTTCGGTGATCATACCTTAAATAATCTAATTTAAAATACCAAATAGACAATTTAAAAAATACGAAACTCTAAGCATGCACTCCAATATTTCGTAACATGTGTACTAAGAAATATATTAGCCAAAATATACAATAGCAACAGCTATAAGATAATACGAATCATTAATAATAAAATGCATATGAAATATCCTTTGCGAATGATAAAAAGAGACACGAAGTCTGAAATATAATTGCTCCGTATAACATAGATAATAACTTTAACAAGATAAAACATGAAATAATAAAATCGTTAAAAGAAATTTGATATAGATATACGACCAAAACAAAGTTAAGTATAGTCCTTGAAGAAAATTGACAACCAATAACTATGTTAATCTTATATATATATATAAAAATTGCCCGTTCGACCCATATTGTAAATAATATTGTAAATATCTTACTTTTTGTCTAATAAAGTCCTACTACTACTAATTATATAAAAATTGTTTGTTTGTTTGTATATTTGTTTGTTCGTACTTCATGCGCGGCCATACCGTTGATCCGATTGTGATGGGGTTTTTTGCAAAATGTTCAGGAGATTCCCGGGATGAACATAGGCTATAAGAGAGTTGTGATACTCAACCCCTACATCCTTAAAAATCGCCATTTGTAGTGGAAACGTTGAAAAAAGTAGCTCTTTGGACGCTTAAATGGCTTACGCTGCCTAAACCATAAGAAATACACAACATTAATGTACACAGAATTGAATATCTCAAAAAGCTCTACAAAAAAGTCTGCGACAGCATATGTTTATCTCTTACGGATAACTCACAAAAACTATTTTTGTCTTTCATTAATACCAAGAGTCCCTTATCTCTTACGGATAACTCACAATAACCATTTCTGTCTTTCATTAATACCAAGAGTCTCGCGCCGTACCCGAGTGGTTAAGGTAAGAAGTCTTGGCGCAGAACTACGGGACTTACACTGGTTCGAATCTCTACGGGGGAAGAAATTTTTCTCATGGAATGTCGGCCAATATGGGTCAGAAATGAAATCTAATTGGGGGAAAAAAAAAACTGTTTTGACTCACTCTCATCAATTTATCTTTTTTTTTTTCACTCTAATATAATTGTTATATGACGGTTCTTAACTTATCTGCAAAGGAGGGTACAATTCTAATGTTCATGACTATGTGACGTCATCATTCACATTTCTTGAGCCACAACAGAAGGCTCTAAGAGGTTTTCTTGCGAACTTATTTAATAATATCTAATTATGTCCTAATTTCTGAATTTTATGGTATAAAAGTAACACATTTTTATCGTCCGCCCATGACATGAGAATTGAACGTTCGGGCAGCACAACGTCTGCCGGGTACGTTAGTAAATAATAAACCAAACTGTATGTGATCTGAAGAAGGTCACTAACTTTATTTATCCTTAGATTTTATCTGCACGTGATAAAAGTAAAATTATGAAATAATTAAAGGAATAAATATTGTTATTCGAGGACTGCACACTTCTATATACATATTCTTAAAACAATTGTCGGGATTTTTACGCTTCCAAAAATCCATCAATCCCGGCAGAATTTAAATTCGTGAATCTAATAATCAGATGTACTATAGCTCTCAGCACGAACAAAGGCGGGTCTGGCGCATCACGGAAGTAGACAAAATATTTCGATCGATGGGTATAGTAATGCGCGTTGCCATATCGCTTCTTCAAATTTACTCTAAACAGTGCATTTAAAGTTACAGTATGTTTTTACAAGGAATTCATACACATCGAACCGGTGATATGTTACGAAAAAGTTTGGAGCGATTTTGAATGGTATGAAGTATAACAATGTTTTAAGCTGATTTACCTTCTACATTTTTCGCGGGCAATCGAATGTAATACATACTTTTTTCCGACTGTAATTTTGACTCTCATTAAAAGCTCGTTATGGGTTTAGAATTTAATAATTTTTAGCAGAAAGCGAAGTCATTATTTTTTTTTCTTGCTACCTGTTGTAGACGGGTTGTCTCTTTGCCTGTAGTCATTGTCCGTATATTCTTCAATAAACCACTTCGCAAACATTACTGCATTTATTTCTGAATGTTGACAATCAGAGGTAGAATTCTTCTTCTAAAATATAAAAACAAACATACTCCAGTAGTTGGCGAACCAGCATGATAAATAATTAACTATCCTCCTTTACCTGTAAGTACTTTTATATCACCAGAACCCCCACTCAATATCCAACAGCTCTGTTTTGTATGATTCTGGTTTAATCAGGTCTCGTCTAAATAAAATATATTATGATGTCCTACCATCCGGATTTTATGAATTTTCCTCAGAAATTTAGACCATGCTCTTTACCATAAGAGGTTCTCTGGCATCATTACGCATTTTAAAGCGGAATCCAAGCTTCTTCAAACACCTTATCATAGATGCGATCCACCGATGTGCTCTCGAGTTAGCGTGCTGCCTTGTCACGCAGCGGGCCCGGGTTCGATCCTCGCTCGGGACAGTTTTTCTGGGTGAGGTTTTTTATCGGGGTTTTTTCTCACCTGTAAGACAAATGTCAGGAAAACTTTAAGGCCCAAGCGATCCCCGAAATCATATGGCCATAGCAATCATCATCATTCATATTCATCTTATCATCATCATCCTTCATCGGTGTGGAAAGCAACGGGAAGCTACACACACCTATAATTCCCTAGTAAAGCTGCAAAGCATAGCATAGCATGAAAATGCTATGATTGCAGTGAAAGACCTGCCTTCGGACAGAATTACTATGGATAGATTACAAGTATTTGAGAATAAAGTACTTAAGAAAAATTTTGGACCAAAGAGAGATGAACAGACAGGTGAAAGGAGAAGACTACATACATAACAATGAACTACATGGTCTTTATAGGAAGCCAGATATAATAACAGTTAAGTCTCGTAGACTGCGATGGGCAGGACATGTTGCACGTATGAAAGACTTGCCTGGAAACGTCTTGTAGGAAAGCCAGATGAAAACGCCCAGTTGGTAGACCAAGAATGAGGTGGGAGAACAACATTAACTATGATTTGAGGGAAGTAGATTATACAAGGAATGATTGGAAAGCATTAGCTCAGGATAGGGATGTATGGAGAGCTTATGTCCGCGCGGCCATGAACCTACGTGTTGGATAGTGCCAGTAAGTAAGTAAGTAAGATGGATCATAGATGCCGCACTGCCCATGAACCCTACTTTTTCATTCATTTTTAACTAGTTTTTTCAACTGCTGGAAATTCTCTACCAGAAAAGAAAGCCATATATGAGCCAAACAATTGAGTGTTACAAAGATAAATACCAGTTATGTAATATAACTGTCACAGGATTGATGATCGGGACAAGAGGTACTATACCAGGATTCTTGGCTAAATTTTGGAATTTCTTAGATTTGGGACAGAGGTGTATCTTTCTAAAATTGCCATCACTGCCATTAGAGGATCAATTTCAATTTTAAGAAACCATCTTTTACAAAATTTCTACTTTATAGTATGTATACTTCAATTAAAATGTGAAAATTGTAAATGTATTTACAAAATGTATTTCATCAATTTCGAAAATATATTGTCTGTATCACTTTCCCCTTGAGGCAATCCTCTAATGAGGAATGTTGCATAAAAATAATACCGCAATAATAATACTGCATTTCAAATACTGTATGCCTTAAACATTTCGTTATTAAAGTCATCCGAATCAGATATGGGTTAACACACTTATAAGTGTTTGGCAAATTATTTAAGAACAACAGAATTACTTTACTTTAAATAATTTTTATTCTCATTTAATTATGCATTCCACAGTTTTAAGTCCTACACCACAGGCTTCGGAAGATCTTCCTTGAGCTCTGGCAACTAAAGGAGGATTATAATCGGGTTTGGGTTTTAATTAGGTGTCCAAGGATATGGGTTCATGGACAGTTGTGCTCCGGACTAGATGGGTTCAGGTTTCGGTAGAACAATGGACTTAAATCTCGGGAATCAGTGAGGAATGGATGTTCACTTGGGGAAAAACAGTAGGCCCAGTGTGATGTCTTGTAATTGATGTTCCACTTTTATTGATGCTTTGAATTACATTTGTCGATTTGGACGACGAGTTGACGAGAAGGCTGTTGGTGGGTCAGAACTAATATGGTTATAACACTCAACCAAGCGATGTGACTTATCCTAAAACCGCACATCGCCAGTCGCGACTCTGCTCGCAACACCGACTACTGAACTGCCTAACTAACTGTCGAACATAACAGAACTGAACTCTAACTAACTAACTGCTGAACTGACTAGTTTTCGCTTATGTAAAAATATTTATTATATTCCGAGTGGGCCGGCATTAGTCCCTTCCACCAAAAGTCTTAGCGTCTTACAAACAGTTTATATGTTACACTAATTTCGATTGGTAAAATATATATTAAGGGCGTTATCGTGGGTGTTAAACTTAGAAGTTTGTGGCCTCGTCCCCCTTTTAAATTAGTTGCCTCATCATATAAAATTTTCAGGGTTGACCAAATGGAGTTTTTCTTTAAGGGCGGCGGCTATCTACTGTCGGCATCTACCTTACGCCGCAAAGGAGTCACCCAGCTGTCAGCTACATGTACTAGTTGAAATTAGTTTGGGGATAACTCTTTCCACAAGTTACCTAGGGAAATCCAATGCTGCTAGTTTGTGACTTCCCAGCCTTTTGTAAGAAGTTTTTGGGCTTAACATGTTTATATAGCAAGTTGATAATAGTGCAGTTCTTGTAAGTACTGTTAAACAAAAGAAACTGCAGACTTTTCCCCATTGTATAAGGGCTTACGGATCCATTGTATGATGTTTACTAATTTCGTTCGCTACAATAGCAAGGGTCCAGGTCTATGACTGGCGCTAATTGCTTGGTACTACATGTTTTATTTGTTGCACACAAAAATTATTTTGTGGTAGGTTATATCATTTAATTTTGTTACTATTGAATTCCTATTTTCATTACAATTAGTTTGAATATAAATATGCCCTACTTCTGATAATAATTTCGGGTTCATAAATTATTCACTTTTGATGAAAGTACTTATTTATTTAAAATAAGAGGCTGAGCGAATGACTTGCCACACAACATGGGGAAGTTCAACGTGGTTTCCTGCTTCACGCTGGAATAGCAGAGTATATAATCGCCCTGGCCTCTTTGTGTAATGTTTGACACTTATTAGGCCTACCATTTTCCATTGATTAGCACTGACGTATCCAGTGTTTACACAACACTAATAAAATAAATTAGACTTCGGCCTACTCACTTTTACTTATTATAATCACTAAATCCGTACAAATTCCGTCACGTTTAACTTACAATAATTGAACATAAGCGATTAATTCTCTAAAATGATTATGAAGTATGTGCGTAGAAATCATATAAACACGACCGCCCTCGTCCGTGCATTTTACATTGATGTAATAAAACCGAGAAGAGAATACAAATTAACATATGAAATATTGTAAACTACCTTCAAACATAAAACACTGTGTTCGGTTAATGGTATGAATAAATATACTTATATAATCAATATTTTCGTTATAAAAAAAGCTTGCTCATTTCCTATCAACTTTTATTTGATTATATTAATTTATGTTGTTTTCTACAAATGAACTTCATGATTAGAAATTCAATTTAATTAATCTGATGTGAAAAATTACTATTTGAATTATTGAACCAACTGAGTTTAGTATTCATATTCATATGTTCCTTTCAAATGATTGATGATGTTTTATTTGTTTTTTATCCTATTCGATTTCAGTGAAAAAATATTCAAAGGTATATAAATATTCGAGTCTTCAATAAAAAATATATTTATACTGTGTCCATGTTTTCATGACAAATGTTAGTTGAGTGACGTCATTAACTGTGTTTACCTACACTGCAGTCCTGTGGTCAAATCATTTGCTCTCCATGTAACCGCTGAATTTCCAATTGAACTAATTATTCCACCTATTCTTGCTTCAGGTTCAAAACTTGTTTTAAAAAGTGTTAGTTCCAGAATTTAGTGTATAACTACAAAAATATTTCCTTCAATGCAATATTTTTAATAAACCTCGAAGTACAGATCAAGATGTTTTGATGTACAGTCCTTCAATTTCATGCTATCAAATTGAGATTCTTTTTAGTTAATATAAGTGTTTGATCGTTTATTTTAATAAGGACGTTTATTGGTCCAAGTTCGTTTACAATATCAAACTGGTTGTAATGAAGGGCCGATCCTATTGAGTAAAATATGTTTATACAATGTATGATATCTATAGACTGTTTCAAAAGTGATGGTCCTAAATGTGGGATGAGAAATGAAAATGAGGAAATCATGACTTGCATGCATTAAAATCATGGCTTGCATACGTAACTTCTCATTGAAACTTCAGGTGTCTTGCTCGTGCTGTATTGAAGAAAATTAATCGATTCTGGGACGAAAACATTACAACTCTTTCCACAATAATAGAAGCTCGAAAGATATCCTGTTTTCATATATCCCAGAACGGAATATATTGTGACTTACTAAGAAAGATAAAGTTCGGTTGGGATTGATTCCTTAAGAAACACAAATCCCCACCCTTCAAGAAGGTGTACCTCCAAAGTAAGAAGGAATGTGAAGGTGCTCGTCTCTGGTAGGAACCTAGATACTCAATGACGCCATTGTAACGGAGGTGATAACTTCCGTTGAAGTGTGTTAATACAATAATTAGCAAATATTTGAATATAGAAATGCACCACAAAAGCCTTGTTCACAAGCTACTACCTCGATGCATTCAAGAACTACACACCAACACCAGTAAAATTTAAAAGTGCCATCTGTTTGGAGAAAATGGAAATATATTGACGTTTGCTAAAACATGTATGTACCTGAATAACACCATTAAGTACAGGTAATTTCTTACCAACTAAGACATAACAAAATTATTTTGCAAATTGGTACAGAGAATGAAGGGTTTCTTTCTCATAGAGCTTCGCGATCATAGCAGGATATTCATACACTGGCAAATTAACTATCCAAAGAGTTGCAAATTAAGTAAATTCACAATACTAGAAGGAGAATGCTCTAACACTAATTTATTGATATGAGTTTCATGGTCTCTAAAGTAAAGAGGCAAATGAAGTATAATATATGAGGTCAAAGTCTTCAGTTATACTTCTTCCATCCATTTATTGGAGGAAATTGAACAGGAATTAGAAATCCAATCTATGATATTTATTGAAATTTCTTTCAATCGCTTGATGAGTTTATATTTAAGTGATGATGAATTACAATACAATTTTAATTAACGTATTATTAGATTAAATGGAAATCAAATTGAATTTTATGCGTTTGATCTCTTGTAAAGGACCTTTGGAATAATAGGCTATGCTCAATATTTGAAGGGCAATGCAAAGTATATATGCAGTGGAAATTAAAATGCTTGTCAATAGCTTCTAGTCCATGTTTCACCACATTGAGTATTACCGTTGGACTTTCCCGTGTTACTTTGCAAGATTACAACTAGATCGAAGGACTGGAAAGTGCGTTTAAAATATAATTTTGTACAAGTTCGAATATTATTAATGCCATTTACGTGCAAAACTACGTGTGCGGCCGGCAGCACCATCCGAAAGTCAGTATACTAGCCTCGATGTGTCCTGGTTCTATGAACAATTATACACAACTATGGAGTTTTACAAATTCATATTCAATTAAAATTAAATGTCCTTGATTCTAGAACAGGCACATGATTAAAGGAAAACAAATCTAAAGCATGAAGAAGTACCAAGTAGCTGAAAAAAAAACAATATCGTATCGTAACAGAATTACGATAAGAAGATCCAAAAAATCATGAACAAGAAGATAACTCCTCAAATCAGCACGGCAAGTAATTCTGATTTGAGAAGGGCAGATGTTTAAAAAATCAGGCACACATACATAGAGAGAGAATAATTTACATCTGTTGCTAAGTCTTCTCGGCTCTATATTTTGGACTACCGCTTTTTTAGAAGTACCTTGACTACCTACTCATATGTGTAACTATTGGCACTAAAAGGACTTATAATTGATTCCCAAATGTAACATGTGCCGACCATTTTTTCACTTTATAAATATATATAGACTATATATATATGCTGTTTCTATTTCGTTCTAAGTTAATTTCATTAGGGGTATATATCGTTATAATGCAGTATTACTAAAGCGTTTACTTTATATAAATGCTGTCATTTCTACGACAGAAATGAAATAACTAAACGAATTGATTTTAACTTCAACTAAAATGAACTTCATTCAATGTTTGTACACCTACATAATAATCGTGCCATTTTTTTGTAAAGGAAGCATTGAAATGTGAAAAATCTGTGAAAACATAAAGGTCATACACTTATATGGTAGAACACAAAATAAATCTAACCTTCACGCTTTTCCGTTTTATAAGAACACCTACGTTCCCTGTGAAATAACGTTTATTTTGAGCATACTAATCCACGGCTAAGTGTGGTTTTCGTTGTGAAAGAGAGTTGAATCAATCTTCTTAAATACAAAATTGTTTTTGTTATGAATGCAGACACTCTTCGATTTTCCTTGCAATATATTTAATCATTTTTTTAGAAAAAATAATTCCTTTATATTTGTAATATTTAATTTAACCACCAGATATGGTGAATATGAAACTAATTTCCATATATATTTTATACGTTTTAATATTTTTAACTGAAATTAATTGTATTAATATATGTACTTTCGAAGACTTGAGGCAAACTATATGATGAAACATTATAAATATTCAATGCACATTTCGGACAATAAACAAGTTTCATCCGTACACCAATTTTTATTTTATTGGAGGAATGATTGTAATACTTATTTAATAAAGACAATATCATAGCAGATTGTTGTAGCGGCCGTATTCTCTTCGTTTTTGGCGTAAATAATCCATGCAGATTATCGTATTATATTTCACTCTAACTTTACCTAATTTTAT
>JASPKZ010003377.1:0-42377 GCA_030220185.1 Diploptera punctata | reverse complement strand
ATTCAACCCCTGTTCCACCATTTGAATTTTAATCTTGTAACATGTGCCTGGTTGACTTAGGCCGCCCCTGTATTATATTATGAAATTAACATGTCTGTGTCCGGGTGACACAAGAAACCTAAAAGTAGTGCCTAAAAAGGGAGAGATTAACCCCCTTAATTGGTGAAATTAAATGTTGTTATGCTAGTTTATTAAATGCGGGCGTCGGACTGGGAGTAAAACAAATCATGCATAACCATAATTTATTTTGTATACATCGTTGTATATATTTTAAGCTAATTTAAATAATTTTACTGATTATTTTTACCCACTAATTAATTAAGAATTTGAGTCTGATTCCTCATGCGCCGAAGAACTCCGTGACCTTGTAAAGTGCGTATACGTTCCAAAGTACCGACAGGTCGTCTTTGTACAGTAGGCTAATGTATATTTCAAAAATGTGGTAATTATTTGCACAAACAGTTCTTTTGGACAATTTGTTTCCCTGAATAGTAAACTGAAACGATTCGCATGTCTATTGCTTTACGTACACACCAGGCCATTTCCAAGAGGCTCATGTTGTAGTGTTTGTTAGGAGGTCTTCATTCTAGTTTTTCTAAACACGAAACTAAACCAATTTTAAACTATGAACAGTACAAAATGTCGGATATGCAGGCAGAATTAATATTTCACATTCAATTTAAAAACTGTAAATTAATTAAATGGAAGAATTTAACAACTGAATGATATAATTTTTCGTCCGAGACCATGGGTACCTTTGTCAAATTGGGTTGGTTAATAAATGAGAAAACACTAATCCATAAATACTAAATACTCATTGAGTTTGTTTAACGCTAGTGGCGCTGATCTCCGAGCAGGTTATGTTATATTCCACTCCATAACTGATTTTATTCGCCCTAAGATTCCTCTAACCTGAACTGACAACAAATGACTAATATTTTGTCTTGTTTTGGGGTAAATTGTAAAATTGGTAATCAATTACTTGTAAATTCATAATAAATAAATAATTTTTTCTGCTCCCTACATTACTATACACCTGTTGCACTATATATTTGTTTTGTTCTAATGCCACCAGGTTGCCTCTTATGTCATTTCTGACTTTCTCCATTGGCTTTGGCAGAATTGTAATCCATTTCTTAAGTTGGGGCACCTGGAAGGCGGAGTTACGTTACCCCGATGATATGATGGGTGATAAATGATAATGAAGCGCCAGGAGAGTTCTTAACCTAAATTCCAGAATATGGGCAACCACAGGAATAATTCCCTTTAAGAAAAAATGGCTATGGATTGACCGCGAATTGAACCCGGGACCTCATGAAATGTAGTCAGGAACACTGACCTCTAGCCCATGAGGCTGGTCAAAGTTGGCCCTACATATAGAACTCTTTATTACGTTTTTTTTAAAGATAACAATGCGAAAAACCACTCAATAAAATAGGCCACGACATTTGAACATCGCGGTTCGACACAATAGCATCACGGTCACGTGGTTACGGCTGGAATACTACTTCAAAATTTGTTTTGCTATAAAATAATTACAATTTCGCGTTCCTTTATTTCAGCATAAAATGAGGAATCAACATATTTTGTTTTCAGACGTAAATGAATAAGTAAAAGCGATAATGAAGCTGTGATTGTATGTTAAATTTCGCTAAAATACGAGGTAAGTTCCAATTAAAAGATAAAACAAAGTTGGTGTTTAGAATTAGAATGTAGGCCTAGATGGGCCTGCAGTGGAGCCACTTTACCTTTACCTATGATTTTTTTATTTGATTTCTTTTAATTTTCGTTTTCCTTTCTTGACCTTTTTAACGTGAATACGTGTTTGAAATAGCGTCCACAATTCAGACAACTAATGATAACAAAATCGGGGGATACACTTTGGTGTTGCAGCTACATATCTATCACCTACATCCAAAATGTAATTACGTCCCTCGATAGATAAAGGATCAAACAATTCCTAACGTTAAGTGAGAATGGTGACGCATCGCGCGCGGCGGAGGAGTGAGCGCCGCCATTTTGAGGTCGTTTCGCTGCGTCACATAATTTTCGTTTAGTATAAATTTTGACTCAGACAAGTTTATGACGTTCGTTTGAGTTTCAATCGTCAGCTCTCGTCAAGATCTATCGATTGGGAATATAAAACATTAGACAAAAAGCCTGATGTCCAATTTCAGGAATCTAACCCCGGGACATCTGGAACGCTGACTACAAGGCCACGGGGCCTGTCAATGTTCAGGCATTAATTTCTCAAATATTTTCGTAAAATTACATATTTTGTACGTTGTCTATGTTAACATGATTGCTATTTTTAACTTTTTTCATGACATTTTATTTTTAACAGTGTAACCACCTGTTATTCAGTTTTCAAATTAACTGCAATAATCGGGTTACCATGGCAACGCATGGTCATGTTACACAGTTTATGTTCTCACACGTCTGTCTGTTTTCATTACAAGATATTAAGGTACAAGTTTCTTCTCTTCAAGTCAGGTACAATCTAAATTCCATTAGAAATTATATCAACATTATCCAACTTGTCTAAATGGTACAAAGAGTAGGATGCAGGTAGGCAAACAGTTTTCAGATACTTTGAAATTCATTATTCAATTTTGTACTAGAGCAAGTCATCAAATGTTTAGAGGACAAAGAAGGCCTAATAAGCTGTTAGTTTATGCTAATGATGTAGTATCATTAGGCAATAGCGAGGAGATACTACGGGCCAACATGCCCACTCTATTTAGTAACACTATATAATAGAAATTGGTGCTGGAAGTAAACATCAATAAAACTATATATATTTCACACAAAGAAATACATTATATAATAGAAATGGACAAGTAATGGGCAAATGAGGCAAATTTTGAGGAAGTGGCTGAATTCAAATACCTGGGAACAATAATCACAAACGGGAATGAGATGCACAAAGAAAGTAAAGATAGGTTCAATTCTGGAAATGCGTGCTATTACGGATTACAGGGATTTTGGTAAAAAAAATGACAACATATAAAACTGTTATATGAAATAGATACCGAAACAATGATTATTACTTTAAGATAGGAGAAAAGATTACGATTGTTAATAATGTTGTTAGAAATATTTTTGAAACAGAGAGAGACGAACAGAACAGATGAATGAAGAAAACTATATAACAGTGAACTGCATGATCTTTATGGAAAACCAGATGTAATAAAAACAGTACAATCTTAAATTTCATAGACTGGGGTGGACAGGACATGTTGGACGAATGGTGAATGAAATACGAACATAATAACTCATTGTAGGAAAATGAGAGGAAAGCGTCCAGTAGGGAGACCAAGAATGAAGTGGGAGAATAACATTAACTATGATTTGAGGAAGGTAAATTATAAAGTTGATGATTGAATTAGGGATATTTTGAGAGCTTGTGATCTTGAACCTACTGATTCGAAATTGCAAGAGAACCAGGCTAAATAAATCTATTCTATTCTATTTTAGTTATCAAGTTCACAACATACGTATGAACTTAAAAAAAGTGTTATGTATTTTTAATGAGCACATAAAACACTAATGTCTTTCCGAGAAATAGAATTTTCAAACTGTGTTAGTGCGGGTATGTCATTTGGTGTTAAGTTTCCGCAAATAGACCTAGGCTCTATCTCACAGAGAGCGGAGTTTTAAGTTTTAAAAGTTAAGAGTGCAAAACAGTATAGTGATAAAATTAATGTAGAAACTGCAGAAATGAAGTTCTTACGTTCAGTAGCAGCTGCAACATTTTTGGACAGAAAAAGAAGTGAAGACATCAGAAAAGATTTAAATATTTTTAATTTAACAAATAGAACTGACAACATGACAAACAACTGGTATGAACTTGTTAAAATACTGCCTACAGATAGAATCTCTCAGCTGTTATTAAAGTAAAAACCAACAGGACATAGAAGTGTTGGACGCCCATTTGCTAGGTGGGAAGGTTCATTAAATCCCACACGATGTGAAAACAGTTCAAAAGGCCTAATTTCAAGAAGTAGAAAGAAAAGACGTATTTATACAGTATTCAATCAGCTGATTTTTAAAATAATATAAGTTACAAAAATATTTCTAGATAAACTAAATAATAACATTATTCATTTATAATTTAAAAGTAAGCTGTTTAATATAAATGTATTATTGCTAGATCACACACAAACATTAATGAGAAACTATTTTGTAAGTTATATTACAAAAACAAATCAGTTGATTGGACATAAATTAATTTTATCACTATACAATGTTGCAATATTAACTTTTAGAACCTAAACCTCTGCCCCCTGTGACGCCGCTATCAGTTCCGGAGGTTCATGGCAGCGCAGTCCTAGTTGTACTGTAAGAGTAGGTTCAAAATGTTGATAGTCCGATGCCACCCGCAAGTTTTCAGATTACACAAACAAATAATTATTTAAATTTGATACATTGTTCATTTGATTCAAAATATTAGTCAACATTTTAAATGAGGGTTTAGAAAGAGATCTTCTTCATAAGCAAAATTTGTACGACTTTCATCCTGTTTGTTCCGTAAACCGTATGTATCATTCTCCAGGGAAGGATTCTTACGACTCAAGAGCAGAGCGAGGCTTCGAGATACTTTGCAGCACAAAATATAATTTTTACACGATAGTGCGTTTTGTTCCACTTACAGCAATGGCAACCATGATTGGA
This sequence comes from Diploptera punctata, assembly GCA_030220185.1. NCBI lineage: Eukaryota > Metazoa > Arthropoda > Insecta > Blattodea > Blaberidae > Diploptera > Diploptera punctata. The sequence goes on along the minus strand of JASPKZ010003377.1, from coordinate 37,703 downwards.
AGTTCAACTTTCTATATTTCGGGATTGCCACCTAATATAACTATACTGTAATATTAAATTTATACCCACGTGCAGGAAGTAAACCCAATACCCTCTACGTATATTACGTACAATGTCTATAGAATAACTATCCAAAAGGAAGTATTAATATAGATAATATTAAACAAATCACTGCATTTTAAATGAACTGAACTTTATTTGAAACAATATAAAACAATAAATACATACTTGCGGCCATTTTATCAATAATAATGGTCTCTCAGACTCCAGTACTTTCAACTAATAAACATTGCCTACACTGTTAACGTTACTCAATTGTTTATAATGAACGCAAATATTTCCAACAAAGATATTATTATTTTACTACTATTTATTATTTTGAAACACACCATCGCACAAAAAATAATGTACTATTACTTTAAGGGGGAGAAAAGTGTTTATAAAGTTGTTAGAAACATTTTTGAAACAGAGAGAGACCAACAGACAGATGAATGAAGAAGACTATATGACAGTGAATCGCATGATCTTTATGGAAAACCAGATGTAATAAAAACAGTAAAATCTTAAATTGCATAGACTGGGGTGGGCAGGACATGTTGCACGAATGGGGAATGAAATACGAACATAAAAACTCATTGTAGGAAAATGAGATGAAAGCGTCCAGTAGGTAGACCAAGAATGAAGTGGGAGAATTACATTAACTATGATTTGAGGAAGGTAAATTATAAAGTGTATGATTGATATAGGAATGTTTGGAGAGCTTAATCCCATGTGGCCTTGAGCATACTGAATCGAAATTGCAAGAGAACCAGGCTAAATAAATCTATTCTATTCTATTTCAGTTATCAAGTTCGCAACATACGTATGAACTTAAAAAAAGTTTTTATGTATTTTTAATAAGCACATAAAACACTAATGTCTTTCTGAGAAATGGAATTTTCAAATTGTGTTAGTGCGGGAATATCATTTGGTGTTGAAGCTTCTGCAAATAGACCCAGGCTCTATCTCACAGGGAGCGGAGTTTTAGGTTTTATAAGTTAAGACAGAAGACAGTACAGTGATAAAATGAATGTAGAAACTGCAGAAATGAAGTTCTTACGTTCAGTAGCAGGTGTGAGAATTTTGAACTGAAAACAGAAGTGAAGATATCAGAAAATACTTAAATATTTTTAATTTAACAAATAGAATTGACAACATGAGAAACAACTGGTGTGAACATGTTAAAAGAATGCCTACAGATAGAATCCCTCAGCTGTTATTAAAGTACAAACCAATAGGACATAGAAGTGTTGGACACCCATTTACTAGATGAGAAGGTTCATTAAATCCCACTTGATGTGAAAACAGGTCAAAAGGCCTAATTTCAAGAAGTAGAAAGAAATAAGAATTTATACAGTATTCAATCAGCTGATTTTTAAAATAATGTAAGTTACAAAAATATATCTCGATAAACTAAATAGAACATTATTTATTTATCATTTGAAAGTAAGCTGTTTAATATAAATGTAATATTGCTAGATCACACACAAACATTATTGAGAAACTATTTTGTAAGTCATATTACAAAAACAAATCAGCTGATTGGATCAAATTAATTTTATCGCTATACTATGTTGCAATGTTAACTTCTAGAACCTAAATCTCCGCTCCCCTGTGACGCCTCTATCAGTTCCCCAGGTTCATGGCAGCGTAGGCCTAGTTATACTGTAACACTAGGTTCAAAATGTTGATAGCCCGATGTCACCCGTCAGTTTCCAGATACACAAACAAATAATTATTTAAATTTGATACATTGTTCACTTTATTTAAAACATCAGTTAACGTTTTAAAAGAGATCTTCTTCACAGTCATAATTTGTAGGATTTTCATCCTGTTTGTTCCCTAAACCGTATGTATCACTCTCGAGGGAAGAATTCTTACGACTCATGCGCAGAGCGAGGCTTCGAGATACTTTGCAGCACAAAATATAATTTTTGCGCGATAGTGCGTTTTGTTCTACTTACAGCAATGGCAACCATGACTGAAAGTTCAACTTTCTATATTTCTTGATTGCCAACCTAAATAACTATACTGTAATATTAAATTTACACCCATGTGCAGGAAGTAAACCCAATGCCCTCCATGCATACTGCGTACAATGTACATAGAAAAACTATCCAAAAGGTAGTGTTAATATAGATAATGTGAAACAAATCACACCATTTTAAATGAACTGAACTTTATTTGAAACAATATAAAACAATAAATACGTACTTGCGGCCATTTTATCAATAATAATGGTCTCCCAGCATCCTGTACTTTCAACTAATAAACATTGCCCACACTGTTAACGTTACTCAATTGTTTATAATGAACGCAAATATTTCCAACAAAGATATTATTATTTTACTACTATTTATTATTTTGAAAACACCATCACACAAAAAATAATGTACAACGCACGTTTGTGAGGTGTTTTACAGAATCTCGGAAATTAAAAATCTCGCAATCACTCAGTTTCTAAACATTATCCTCGATTCTGTAAAAACCACTTCCCAACCTTGCATAGTAATATACTATTTCACATGTGCCATTCCCAAATCTGATGATTCCATTTATAGGCCCTATCTTACAAACGATGGCTCTGTGTGTAACAGGGGAGAAATGTGTCCAAACCAAATGCAATTTCCTCAAAACTAGTTTACAGAAATTTAGTAATCCACATCTACTTGGAAAATTTCTACAAAGAAAAACACAATAGGAAAATGATTAATTCAAAAGTTTTATTTACCACTAACACTATTGACTCCTGTGGTCCATTGTAGCGCAGATATAAGTTCTCCATACACCTATATCCTGAGATAATATTTTCCAATCATTCCCTCTGTAATTAACTTCCTTCAGATGTTATTATCCCACCCTGTCCTTGGCCTTCCTACTGAATGGTTTCCACTTTGTGTTTACTACAATAAGTATTCATTTTTATAACGTTCCAAATGTCCTGCCCATCGGAGTCTATGAAACTTAACTCCTCATATTATATCTGGTTTTCTATCAAGATCATGGAGTTGACTCCATTCACCTATCTACATGTCTCTGTTAGGTCAATATGCACTTTATTCACCCACATTTTCCTACGTCTTGAAGTAAGAGATCTGTTTTGCATCATTTTCATTTATAACCTGAAGAAATGCCATTTTATATATTATTAATTTAACAAGACTGAGAGAATTTGAGACAACAAGATTCTCCACCATGTATAGTACAGCCTATACCCAGAGATGATCCTATGCATAATTCATTTCTGTTAGTTACTGTTACTTGATTTCAGACACATCATCAAAATGTCCATAATTAGCTATTGATATTTTGCCCATATAGGAAGAAGATTACCACAATAATTGTCAAAATGCACTAATCAGTTATAAACGTTTATCTTTCTAGGAAACTACATTTGAAATAAATTTGATGCAATGAAGAAACACAAGATGGTGAGATTGAAAACAACAGTACATGGAAGTCACTCAAATAATCTCAGCACTATGAGCGTGTAAAATAAATTATATGAGGAGGGAAAACTGTTTGGTAAGAATATTGTACCCTCGATGGATGCAACAAAATGGGTGATTTCATTCGCAATTCATAAGTTGATTGCATGAACTTTATGGTTGAAAACAGGTCATTTTATATAAATTTAAATATAAAATAATTTAATATGCATACATTTATTTACATGCAGAACCATTGCTCAAGAAAACACTACTTCAAACAAAATCACATACAAGTTCTTTCTACATTTAATTCAAAATTTCTTCACGAAAGAAAAATAAAAGTATTACGTGGGAATTAATTGTGTGTGCAGCTATAAACTTTGCATTTTTCTTTCACTTGGAATTGTTAACCCTTGAGGAGAATTGATAGGCGCTTAAGACGATGTAGTACAGCACCTTCATTCTCGCTTTGTTGTACTGTGATACTTAAAGATGAGAGGTTTTCTAGAAATGTAATATAAAGATGTAAACAAACTCCACATAAGCAGATATTATTTGGAGTAAAAATCGGGTGAATTTGTAGTTAAGATATCTGGATCTCTGAGTGTTGTGCTGACGTGATGCCTTTCTTGTTTTTCAGGTTAATGGAACCTGTAGAATGAATTCAAGAATTCAAGAATGCCGGAACTCTCCTTGGGACTGGTCGAACACCAGATTCGTCTGGTTAGTAGAAGTCCTTCCAGGGTGTAACTTGGGCAACCTTTCACCCGGAGGTGAAAATATCGGGCCCAAAAACCATGGCCATATCTTGGCATCTGGTTCAACGGGATACAAATGTGGAAGTGTGTATGTACCATTTTTATAAATACGCCTTTAACACATTGGTGACAGACAGCTGTGCGATCCATCCACCCCTGCTAGACCGGACATTTTTCTCAGTGGCTGGACTTTTAAATTTTAAACTGCGCTAGCATAGTGTGATTTTTACATATATATACATTCAGTAACAATAATATTTAAGCATTTATTTACTAGTGAAATGACCACACTTTCTAGTAGAAATTGAGGGTATGATAGCGTTGGAAACATTCCCCTTTATGTAAAGGCACAGTGCAGGAGCACATGTAGTGAGTTTCTTTTCTTTGCTCCTGTGTTCACTGCAAATGCGGCAAAGTTTGGAGGGTATTTTTTCTTTCCAGTCACAATTGGTGTTAATTTATGTTTCTTCATGTCTCCTGAAAGCCTCCCTGGTGGGTCTTGACAATACAAACTTTCTTGCTCCATTTCACTGTTTTTCTAAGGATGGAGTAATATGATAGGTACTGGTCAGCCCTGTCTACGCCCTTCACATACTTGTTATACTGAAGTATTCAGTAGACCATTTTTACAACTTTACCGACCCCCCTTCCCACTCTCTAGTTGCCTGATGTAATATCCTAACCATTCTTATGTCTCTTTTATCTTTCCATGTTTGTAGCAAAACTTCTCCCTTACTGCAAAATACACTTTCTCCTGGTTCGAGTTTATTTCCTGCTTCCACAAATGATTTTGGAAGCCCCTTGTTAATCCTTATTTCTTTCGAGCAAATTTTCAGATATAGCCACTCCATTATAATAATTATCCTGGTAGACATGATGCCACAGACATAAACTCGGCTCCAGAACGCAAAATAGTGTTTCTTATAATTTTTCGCCCCTCTGCAACATACATTTCCAGGTTACATATTAGCCAGTAATCGCCTAACTATCTGCACTAAAATTCCATATTTCACCAGCTGTCTGTCTTGATACTGTAAACTACTCTTTCTGTTAAGATGGAAATTATTATAATTATCATTATTATTCCAAAACCATTAAATGTATTTCAGGTGTGAATGTGGTGTGAATGATGGAGAGATGACCGCAGGTTCCAGGCAACATCCAGGTAATTTATAATGACTTTGAGTAAGTTAATGTCATTTCATGTCGCATATAATTTGGAAGGTGCATTCAACATTCCCTGCAGATAATCATCCTGCACATTTTTTACCTCAGCCACAAGACAAACCATTGTGAAACTTTTGTTAATATAAGGATCGGGATGTACCTTAACTACAACTCCATCCAATTTTACGCCAAACAATATCTGCTATGCGGGGTGATGATTTTTTTTATTTACATTTGTAAATTGCATTTCCAGAAAACCTCTCACTTTGAGTATCACAATTACAGCAGACGTGCCATGTGGTGCACTACATTTGTATGAAGAACCTATGAATTCTATTCAGTGTAAATTGATGTCTAGCGACAAAAAATATAAAATGACAGCTGTAGTTAGAAATTAGTTCCCGTGTAATATTTCTTCTTCCTTCAAGAAATTTTCAATTTAATGTTTAAAAAAAACCTGTTTGTTATTTTATTTTAAGTTGTGTTTTCTTGAGCAATGGTTAGATAACATACACAATCTGCACTGTAACTGTTAATGATTGTTTAAATATTAAGTTTATATTCAGTTTACAGAATATTTTGGAAACGTAATTTTACAAAGTGAATTTTATACCAAAGTTCTCTATTTTCTGTATTTATAATTCATAATATCTTTCTTTGGACTTTTTTTATTAAAGATTAATTTTTATTCTTTGCTTTACAGAAGATAATTATTTTGCTAAAAATGTAAATATAACGTAAATTTATCCAACAACAGCATGAAGTAGGCTGAAATTTGGTGTGGAAACAAGACAGCAAATGAAGAACTCCTGATATTTGTGGTCAGAACAGCAAATCATGCTGCTTGCTTTGTTGAGTAAATGGACCCCAGTGACTAGGCCCTCCTGATTCTCGACGGGGGATAAATATCGCAACCATCAAGTGTTACTGGAGCATTTCTAATTTTTTACTTTTATTAACTTAAATATTCTTATCGATAAATTTTCAATATAGTGAAACATGTGACAACATATTTATAATTGTTCAATTACATTTCAGGTTGAAATCATGTGGAGCAACAAGAAACTAATTTTCATTATGTAAAAACCACAGAGAAGAACTTTGTACATACTGTTCTTGGAATATGCATCTTAGTTCCTACATTATGCCACATAGAAAGATTCCATTTAGGAACTACTATTGGCATAAATAATAACTAACTGGCGCTACTCAGCCTGTAGGTTCATGGCCTTGCTAACATATGCTCTCCATAGCTAACGTTTCCAAATTATATCATATATAATTTAATGTAATCGTTGTTTTCTCAAGTTTCATGCCCCTCTTTCATTCCCAACTCGTTCCACATGTCCTGCCCATCACAGTCTATAAGCCTTAACTGTTCTTATCACATCTTCTTTCCTATAAATATCATGTAACTCACTGTTATGTAGTCTTCTCCATTCACCTCTCTCTTCATCTCTATTTGGTCCACAAATGTTCCTATGAACTTTATTCAAAAATACTCATAATCTTTTCTCCTCAATTAAATTAAGAAAATATGTTTCACATCCATATAATATAAATGGAAGAATAACAGTTTTATACATTTTCTGTTTAATCTAGTGGCCAACATTTATGTAATGTCCTAACATTCCATGTTCATAGAAACATGTGTTTGAGCCTTTGCCATGGATTCCCTGAAGTAATCCTGCCCGGAGAACCGAATGGGGGGACTCTTTTACCCCAGTTTCTTGACGGTTGTGTTTTTACGGTGAAAGATCATCACTATTTCGACCAATGAACTTCCAATGCTTTAAATAATACTTTAACACTAGGGAGTGATAAATATGTCTTCTGTTTTTTTGTGGCGGAAACTTTGCAGTTTTTGAATAGCAACCACAAGATGGTGCTGGTGATGTCTCATCTTTGAACTTATTGCAACGTGTTTGTGCTCAACAATAAGTCAATCTGCTTGTGGTCTCCAGACCTAGTAACAATGTATTGTGTGGTACAAAGTAAGTAACCAATACAGACTGCATCAACTACCATTATTAACAGAAACTAAATAATAATAAAGTGCAAGTGTTCTTATTGAACAATGTCAGTTTACAATTTTTAGAACCATTATGTGCAAATTCCAAAACAATTCTCATGAAAAGGTTTCTGAAAAAAATTTAAAGATCCTCGCTGATCCTATCTAATAGACACCAAAATGTATATTTATACCAGCTAATACCCAGCGTGCGTTGCTACACCTAAATAAATAAAATATTAACGTTTAATTAAACTGTATGATATACGCTTAGACGAACCAAACATGGCAGTTGCTAGTCAGTTTTTAATTTTGAATTTCAGGTAAACTTCCACTTCTAATTGTCGAATTTTGCTAATTTTTTAATAATAGCTACCTCGGATTATTTTAATAGGAGATACTGAGTTTCATTGTCAAACATCGAAAATTGTGATTGCTAGAGCAATTTTTAAATGATCACTTCAGGTGAACTCCTACAGCTAACAGTTTTACACGGTCCAATTGTGATATCTAAAACATCCAGGGACCCACTCAAACACACACGAAAAGTTTAATCAAAGTTGGCCAAGTCGTTTAGGCAGTTTTTTATTTCGGTTTTTAAGTAAAACTCCACTTCTAATGTTGGATTTCGCTCATTTTTTCATAATACCTATCTCGGTTTATTTTAATAGGATATACTGAGTTTCGTTGTGAAACACTGAAAATTGTGATCGCTAAAGTAATTTTTAAATTTTCACTTCAGGTGAACTCCTACAGCTAACAGTTTTAGATGGTCAGATTTTGAATCTAAAACATCCAGGACCCACTCTAACACACACAAAAAGTTTCATCAAAGTTGATTAAGTCATTTAGGAGGAGTTCAGTAACATACACAAGTATATATATACAGGGTGGTCATAAAGTCTCGATCCATTTCTGTGTTAACGTAATTATTTTCTTTTTCTTTTAGCATAATCTAAAAGCGTGCTGACGATAGAAGGACATGTGCATGTTGTTAGTGCGCGGATTATCTTATACCGAGGTGCGACAGGCGTTCACTCAGACCAGGACCAACACGAGCAAACATTCAGTTACTTTGCAATAAATTTCAAAGAATTGGGAACGTTGCGGATGAACCACACTCCGGGAGATCTTTTGTACCAGAAGAGACTGTTCAGCGAATCAATTGAAAGAAGCCCGAGAGCATCAAGTCGTCGTTTAAGCAATGAGTTAGATTTGACAACATAAACGATTTTGAAAGTTTTACACTTTACGTTGAAAATAAAATGGTACCATACTCAGGTGGTCCACAAATTAGATGCAGAAGATTACGCAGCTCGCCAGGCTGCATGTTATGATTTTATAGCGGCTGCACACAATGAGGACCTTATGGATCACATCCTGTTCAGTGATGAGGCCACGTTCTACATCTGTGACAAAGTTAATAAACACAACACCTGAAAGTGAATGCATGGCTTGGAATTACGAAGACCACAATGTGTGGACCCTTCATGTTCGCAGAACACAAAACTAATGGCAACAATTACCTTGACATGGTCAAGTTATTCCTCGAACCACAGCTACACCAGAATGGCCCCTGGACTTCTTTGCTTGGGGATTCATAAAGGGGAAGGTGTAAAAGACAAAGGAATGGGATCTCCAGGATCTTAGGACTCAAATTCGCAATGCAGTGACGGCTATTTCACCAGCTATGCTACAAAACCTTTCAGGCTACTCTCTAACAATTGGAACAATGCTTTGAAATGGACGGAGGCCATGTTGAAATACAATAAACATGTATACATACCTTGACAATAAACATACATACATCAAACTGAGTTCATTATTTATTGGAAATGAATCGAGACTTTATGACCACCCTGTATGTTGCGTGGGTGTGTAAAGAGAGATATCTCCATCCCATTTTATATTCTTACACAGCAAGAATGTAAAATTATGAGTTACCATGAAATATACATTGTCACTATAAGTTATTGCTCTGTTATCAATATTCTGTTTTTTTATGGCAGAGAAAAAAAAAGTGTCATTTTTTCTAGCACGAAAATTCATTTTTCACAACTTCGAAGACATCTTTCTTTACAGTTACTCACTTTTGTGTGTGCTATTAGCAATCCAGCAGCTGTGATTTTTGTGTTATCAGAACAAAACTCGACATATGTGCAATTAATTTTAAAAAAATGAAGGTCGAGCTCACTAACCATTAAGTATAGTAGTTCAGCTCACATGAGGTCTGGGCATATCATTTCTCTCTTCAAATATGGTTACACAAGTTCAAATGAGATAAAAAATACCATAATTAATTGACAAAGAGAAGGAAAAATCAACAGAAAGTAAGTTGAGTTTCTCACCTGAGTGTTGCTTCCCACGTCACACCTTGAACGAACCCTTTGTGCTCCTTCACAATTCCCAAATTACGACCTGTAACAACATTACATCCCTCTCACTATTTAACTCATCTCCCAAATGACCAATCACGTTTCAATGACTTTTGTTTTACAACCAATGACAGTCGTGATTCACCTCGATATTTACTGAATTCTCTTAACCACCTCCTGCTTTTGTGGTAAACAAAGTTCCTCTTTTTTTTAATACTCTGTACAGCTCAGAGCATTTATACTTGAAGAGAAAAATGATATGCTCAGACTGGCGTTTGAACCCAAGACCTTTGGTTTTCTAGTCCTATTTAACCTGACATGTTTCCAATCATCCCCTGTATAATCTAAAAAAAAGGTAAAGGTAAAATGATCCCACTACAGGCCTTATCTCTCCGTCTCCTTGGGTTCACCTCCAAAAATGTGTCCTTACAGTTTTATATGATCCCACATTATTACACTATTTACAGCTAACGTCGTAAATCAAATCTGGGTTTGAAAGAATCGACAAATTCTGCTGAAGGCACTTTTTATTTCAGACGTGAGGTTCTTTTATACCTAACACACGGGGCCCATCGCTTTACATCCCTTCAAAGAGGCCCTTGGGGTAGTAGGAGGTTAAGGCTCCCATTTTTCTAAACATTCGGCACTTAATGTCAGCCAGCTATCAGCCCTGTATGACGACCGTCTTTATCCCAGAACAAGCGTCTGGTACTCATTTTAGTTAGAGGCTGAGTCTACCCCAGGACGATAGTGCCGCCTGAAGGTTTGGGTCAGTTTAAAAACCCTGACCACACCGGGACTCGAACCCTCGACCTTCCGGCTTGTAGCGTAGTGCGTTAACCATTACGTTACGGTGTGCCCCCCCATATAATCAACTAACTAACTCACTGGCACTATCGAACCCGTAGGTTCATGGCCGCGCGCACGTACATCCCTATCCTCAGCTAATGTTTTCCAATCATCCCCTGTATAATCTACCTCCCTCAGATCATGGTTAATGTTATTCTACCACCTCATTCTTGGTCTACCAACTGGGCGTTTTCCCTTTGGATTTCCTACAAGAAGCTTCCCCATTCGTGTCATATTTCCTGCCCATCGCAGTCTACGAGACTTAACTGTTCTTATTACATCTGGCTTCTCATGTAGACCATGTATTTCACTGTTATGTAATCTTCTCCCATTCACCTGTGAAATATATAAAACTATTATTCTACCAGTTATATTATATGGGTGCGAAACATGGACTCTTACTTTAAGGGAGGTAAGGAGATTACGAGTATTTGAAAATAAAGTTCTTAGGAAAATTTTTGGACCAAAGAGAGATGAACAGACAGGTGAATGGAGAAGACTACATAACAATGAAGTACTTGGTGTTTATAGGAAGCCAATATAATAAGAACAGTTAAGTCACCTAGACTGCGATGGGCAGGACATATTGCACGTATGGGGAATGAAAGACGTGCATGGAAGCTTCTTGTACGAAAGCCAGAGGGAAAACGCCCAGTTGGTAGACCAAGAATGAGGTGAGAGAACAACATTAACTATGATTTGATGGAAGTAGATTATGCAGGGAATGATTGGAAAGCATTAGCTCTGGATAGGGATGTGTGGAGAGCTTATGTCCGCGCGGCCATGAACCTACGGGTTCGATAGTGCCAGTGAGTAAGTAAGTAAGTAAATGCCAAAGTAGAACAAGAGAGAATATATAAAGGTACAATAGTTAACATACAACATCCAATGATAATGGCCAAAGAATCATACATTTTGCAGCCAGTAAGAATATGGTAATCAGCTCCACCAGTTTTCCTAGGAAAAACATATACAAAGAGACCTGGAGATCCCCAGATGGATTAACAGCTAATCAGATTGACCACACATTAATACACAAGAGTATAATTGATGTTGGAACTCATCGTGGGGCAATAGCAAACTCTCACCACTATTTGATAAAACAGTTTATAGCGGTGAAATAAATAGATGGAAAATGAACCAAAAATCAAAGAACAAAAAATAAATATTGATAAATTTAAACAACCTGACCACCTAGAAACCTATCAAAAAATGTTGAGAAATGTCCAATGTTTTGAGAAAATTAATTTATAATCTATAAGTTTGAAATTCCACAAGCAATACAATATGAAAAAAGTGACTAATCCTCGGAGATTGTAGTGCACCACTCTACCTATGTTATAATAAACTGGTTTATTTTACCTGATGCAGTTAGAACTATAAGGTCTTCTTCACATCTCCAGGGTTAAATTACACAGATGTTAAATAAATTATAAATTAATAGCACATAATAGGCCTTGGACAGTGTACACCTGACAAGTAAAGTACAAAATATTATAAAATAACAGTAACAATAATAAAATATAATAATAATAAACATAATAATAAAACTTATAACTTTATTCTATTAATAGCTTGAAGATGAAGGTATAAAATATAAATTAATAATAAAAATATACCTTAAACTTGGTTATGTTGTCCATGGAAATACTGAGTGAGCTTGTTTTTGAGTCAAGCAGACCTTGGTATAAAATGGGAGGGAAATCCAGAGGTGGGCAGCTGAAACAAAGAAGGATGAGGAATAGTGAGATGTTCGATGTAAAGGTGCAGTTAGAGTTAAGTTGTCTCTCACCTATGAATTATGTCGTGGTGGGAAGGTAGTAAATGGAAGAGAGTATAAAGATAAAGGGGCAATGAGGTGGACAAAGTAAAGTGTGGTGTAAGAAATAGAGGCAACTGTCTACCAATCAGAGCCAAAAGCTGGAGTTCTGTGACCTGGTTTACGGAGGTTGCACATATAATGTACAAAGAATTATAAATTTCTTGCAGACTTTGTCCAAATGTGATGCCCATGATATAGGGGGCTCTGATCATAACTACAGTACATATGATGAGGTTATACAGTCCATGAATGACCCAGGTCTATCTCATAACAATATTCCATTCCTCCATTTCCAGAACCAATCCATGTCCAAATTCAAACTCATACTTCCTTTCCCTTAGGAATTTGTCATTTCCTTTATGGATCAGACTGCTATTTGTATTGAGATTGTCAACAGGAACTAGGTCGACACTATCACAGGATGAGGTTGTCAGCCTCAGCTCAACCTGGAGGACCAGACGCCACATTTATAATCCTTGGATGAGGTTGGGGTAGATGTACTCTCAGGTATACAATATGACCATATCTTACGAAACGTATGAGCTATGAAAGATCTCTTCGTTATTCTGATCACCACATGGGCACTTCCTGGTGGATCAGTAGCAGAGTTAAACCAGGACAGAGTATTGTTGGTATAACCAGACCACACAGGATTGCCAGCTAATTCCATTAGGATAGTGTATTGCAGGCCAACACAATAAATATATTATTGGTTAAATGGAACCAAAGAGAGCAAATGTGTTTTACAAAGGATTGGCTTATTATAAACCAATAATTTGAATTACCTCTCCCTGCTATGCCTAAGTAAATGGATATTAAGATGTGACTTCTTACAAAGAGTACATTTGAAATATTTCTCATTAGTAGTGGTAATATAGGTGGCTCTGTGGTGTAAGCGGTTAGACGCTCGCCTCTCGCCACTGGGGTCCTGTTTACAAGTCCCGGTCACTCCATATGGGTTTCATGGTGGCCAAAATGGAGCTTGGGCAGGTTTTTCTTGGGGTTTTCTCCCGTTTTCCCCTGCTACAATTTCATTCTACCATTTCTCCATATTCATCTGAATCATTTTGTTTCATTTCGTTCATCTTCCCCTGTGATGGTGCATCAGGCGTGGTCGGCCAGCACCCTTGTCATTCACAGACCTCTATAAATATAGGGGCTTCATCTCAGCTCATGACTTGACCCTGAGTTAGACACGAGTTGAGGATATTCTTTTTTATTTTTAGTAGCAGTAATATTCATTCCACATTTTAAGCAACCTGTTTCACTTAAAGTATAGTTCTAAAGTGTACATATACAATATCATAACCAGATAAGAAGATTAACATTTATTAACAGCATTTTATAAAAATACAAATAACTTATACATGAGGTAATAACAACAATATTTGAAATTCAAATGGATATGATTAATACATTTTATTAAATGATTATGCCAATATTCTTTTAATGTTACATATTGATGGTGGGCAATGAAAACCTCTTAACTCCATTATGGTAAATTTTACAGGAGAAACAAATAACCTTTTTAAATAATTATGAAAATTGATACAGCAACAGTTGCCACATATTTTACTACAGAATACAGGTGAAGTTGTTAATAAATTTGTAGTCCATGTTCTCAACAGGTTATGCATCACATATTTCTGTGCTGGCTACTGGAGTTATGTGGTTTTCAAGGACTGATGGAATTACGAGGTTTTCATTGCCTACCGTCGATATGCTGATATGAAAATATGCAATTTGCAACTTACAATATATACAATGTCCTTTTGGGTACAAAATGAGCAAATATTTCTCATAAGCCACAGATAGATTTTTAGTATTCTGAAAATACATACAAAAGCCGTTAATTCATCATTTGCATTTTGAGGTCTCAGATTGTCAAAATAAACTGAACAGCCGTAGGGCATCAGTAAGAACTTTCCACCGGTCACTATTATTAGCAACAGCCATCACAAATTAATGTCGGTACAATGTTAATTAAGAAAACGACATTTCTCCTTTTGTCAACCAGTATCTCTTCTCTCATGTTCCTCAGCATTTGTTTTCTATTTTGGATAGAGAAACAGACGTTTCACTCTTTTGTAAAAAACACTTTTGCACAGCGCACAAGTTAATAACCATATAAAATGTCATAACAATAATATCACAGATATAATGGCTGAGAAATCAACTTTCAAATTTAAAGTATATTTCTGAAATAATTTAAACTAAATCATCTTTCTACTGTCAGGAAAGTAGTGAAAGATGTTGTCAGTAATATTGTCCGGTGGAAAGCTCTTATTGATGCCCTATGCTCCTAAAAAGAGCTATAGGATCATGATGATAATTGTATTCATTAGCAGTTTGTATCATGTTTGCTCTTGTCTATGCGTTAGTGATAACCTCAAAGTATTCTTTACAAAAATTAAATAAATGGCAAAGATTAAGGACAAGTTATATGCATTTTCATAAAATTCAGGATGCAATTTATCAAACTTGATGGGATTGTTCTTTGGAACTTCAAAGTGCTAACAACTTAATATAGAAAATATTGAATTGTTGTAAATAATCCAATGTCCCACGCTCTAGCCGAATGGATAAGGCAAGATGCCTTGGCACCAATCTATGGTGCATGTCTCTAAGGGGGAAGACATTTACTCATGGAATTATGGCTAGTATGGGATCATTGCCCACCAAGCATTGAGAAGAATTTGAGTAAATTTAATAAGTTGCAGCTCAAGGTTAAGAAAACAAGCTATAACAGCTGGAGCCCCTGATATCTTGACCACATGTCACCCCTACTAATAAAAATATATATATGAATATGAAAGTTTTCTTCGGGTTTCCGCGTCTTGGATTCAAGTTTGGCTTCTGGCCACTGATTCCGACGTTTTGGCATGATCCACATGCCATTATCAAGGAATGATAAGTTTGAGTCATAGGTTTATGTCTTTTCTATTAAAATACATAGAGTTTTCGCTATGGTCTGTTTCCAAAGACGTACACCAAAGATTACCATCTACATGGAAAACTGCTCTCGCTGCCCACCACGTCATCCCCAGAACAGCGGAGGATATGAAGAAAACCACGGTTGGGCAATATGTAGTGTGGTCGATGCCTGGATGGGTGTACGGCTTCGGAAATGGACCACACTGAAAACTGAAGATGTTTAACTACATAAAAACTAAACCTAGGATGGGTGTACGTCTTCGGAAACGGATCACAGCAAAAACTGTATGTATTTTATTACAAAAGACCTAAACCTATGACTCGAACTAATCATTCCTTGATAATGGCATGTGGGATCATGCCGAAACGTCGGAATCAGTGGCCAGGGGCCGAACTTGAATACAAGACGCGGGAAACCCAAGAACACTTTCATATTCATACGTATATCCGCGAAAACCTGTAATATAACATATATATATATATATATATATAGATACATATATATTACTTATTACTGCAGTCTTGGATAAATAAACTTGTATTAAACTAATAAAAAATATATTTTAAAGGATGTTGCACTTAGACAAACATTTCTTAGTCATTATGTCTAAGTAAATGTGTATTAAGATAGGACTTCTGGGAGAATGACTTATTACAAACTGAACATTTGAAGTGTTTCTCATTACTATGCACATATAAATGTCTTTTAAGAGTGGACATATAGGAGAATGACTTATTACAAATTGAACATTTGAAGTGTTTCTCATTACTATGCACAAGTAAATGTGTATTAAGAGTGGACTTATGGGAGAATGACTTATTACAAACTGAACATTTGAAGTGTTTCTCGTTACTATGCACAAGTAAATGTGTATTAAGAGTGGACTTACGGGAGAATGACTTATTACAAACTGAACATTTGAAGTGTTTCTCATTACTATGCACAAGTAAATGTCTAATAAGATTGGACTTCCGGGAGAATGACTTATTACAAACTGAACATTTGAAGTGTTTCTCATTACTATGCACAAGTACATGTTTATTAAGAGTGGACTTCGTAGAAAATGACTTATTACAAATTGAACATTTGAAGTGTTTCTCATTACTATGCACAAGTAAATGTGTATTAAGAGTGGACTTATGGGAGAATGACTTATTACAAACTGAACATTTGAAGTGTTTCTCATTACTATGCACAAGTAAATGTCTATTAAGATGTGACTTGTCGGAGAATAACTTATTACAAACTGAACATTTGAAGTGTTTCTCATTACTATGCACAAGTAAATGTCTAATAAAATTGGACTTCCGGGAGAATGACTTATTACAAACTGAACATTTGAAGTGTTTCTCATTACTATGCACAAGTACATGTTTATTAAGAGTGGACTTCGTAGAAAATGACTTATTACAAATTGAACATTTGAAGTGTTTCTCATTACTATGCACAAGTAAATGTGTATTAAGATTGAGCTTCGTAGAAAATGACTTATCACAAACAGAACATTTAAAAAGTTTCTTGTTACTAAGTACAGGTAATTGTCTACTAAGATAGGGCTTACTAGAAAATGGCTTCTTATAAACAAAATGTTTATACGACGTACATTTTAGGTCTATGTCTTCTGTTTGTGATCTATGATTAGGACTGTATATTTCAGCATGTCTTTCTTCAGTCTGGTCCACCTGAAAATATAACATTACAGTAACAGATGAGTCACAATGTATCCCTATTGTACGTAATATACATTCTGTAAGATTTTTAAAAAATTCTCACCAGCAATGTGAAATGTTGTTTCATCTTTTTGTGTATTTGATACTGTGTCTCATTTCAGTTCTTCACAGCATTACGAGAAGACCAATAAACAATATAGAGATAGATTACATGTACAGTAATAATGAAAAAATATATGCAACTTTCACCTACATATGGTAAATGAGATATTACAAGTAAAATAATAAACAGAATACATATATGAATTGAAAGCTATAAACATCACTTTATTAAATATCATCCTCTTACTTGGACAAGCTTCAGAGATCATTACCAACATTAAAAAAAAAGTAAATACTGATGAGCTGAAATTCCAGCGTTTCTTCTACCACCTGGTGGAGTTTGAATAAACATAGATCAAATCAAGCTTGCCCAGGAACTTCAATATTTATTGTAATGTTTTTGTTCTTTTTTCATAATGTGAGTTATATTGGTCTTTCCAAATGTTTTAATACTTACTGCATTCTTCAACTTTTGTGATCCTGTATCAACAACTAATGAGCTGTTACAAACATAATTTAATTTTTCCATATTTAATATTCCTGAAGTATTTTTTTAGAAGATGTACCATTTCTTATTATGCATAATTTACTAACTGACTGGCACTATCGAAACGATAGGTGCATGGACACAAGCTCTCCATATATACCTATCCCGAGCTAATGTTTTCACATCATTCCCTGTGTAATCTACTTCCCTCAAATCATGGTAAATATTATTTGGCCACCTTATTCTTGGTCTACCAACTGGATGTTTCCCCTCTGGTTTTCTTACAAGAAGCGTCCATGCACAAAAATGTTCTTAAGAACTTTATTTTCAATTACTCATAACCTTCTTTCCTCCCTTAATCCCTTAAAGTAAGAGTCTATGTTTCGCATCCAATAACTGGTAGAATAACCATTCTATATATTTTCAGTTTGAAGTTTTCTTAAAGGAGCTGGGACGTCAAGAGTCCCTGTAATGCATTTCCTGAATTGAGCCTATGTTCAATTTCTTTGTGCATCTCATTCCTATTTGTGACTATTGTTACCAGGTATTCAAATTCAGCCCCTTCCTCATAATTTCCATCATTTTTCATTATCTGACCTTTTGCATTATATAATGTGTTTCTATGTGTGACACATATTTAGTTTTATTGATATTTACTTCCAGTCCCAATTTCTTTGTGTTACTGAACAGTGTTGTGTGTTGGCCCTTAGTATCTCCTCGCTATCGCCCAATAGTACTACATCATCAGCATAAACTAACAGCTTATTAATACCATTTAGTTGTAGGCCTTCTTCATCCTCTAAAGATTTGATGGCATGCTCTAGTACAAAATGAAATATTTGAGGAGATAGTGCATCTCCTTACTTCAACTCATTCTGGATTTCAAAAGTATGGAAAAATGTTTGCCTATACGCACTCTACTCTTTGTGCCATTTAGACACATTCACATAAGTCTAACTTTTTAGGAATTTCTAACTCCAGCAGGATACTATATAACTTCTTCTTAATTGAATCATATGCTTTTTGAAGTCTACACATAGTTGATGTACAGTTCCATTATATTCTCATTTGTTTTCTAAAATCTGTCTAAAAGTCAGAACAGTCGTAGACCTGTTTCTTCTAAATCCACATTGATGATCTCCTAGAATGGCAGTCTTTGCAAACAATTTCATAAATTCCTGTTTTTTTCTTAAATCTGAATTTTTTATATTTGTTTTCAGAAAAATTATACTTAACATGTTCATTGCTCCTAATATGAGTTTGAATTTAGTAATCTCATCTGAAATTTGTTACACGTTAGTTACAGAATGGTAGATATCCTGTAACAAATTTCACAAAATATTTAGTAAATTCTACATTACATTAGCAACAATAAACAATTCAGCTTATATTGACTTAGGCTTTCACGGCCGGAGTTGCTATGATGATCTAGAAGAAGATTTCTGGGCTGTAGGCCTTGGTCAAGGGTTGTCTTGTTGCCAGATGCGGTCTCTGGCAAAATGTCGGGGAACTTCAAGCCTCAAGACCACGGCCTACAGCCCGGAAATCTTCAAGATCATCATAATTCAGCTTATGTAATCTTCAGCAAAGAATTTTTTATATTTGTTTTCAGAAAAATTATACTTAACATGTTCATTGCTCCTAATATGAGTTTGAATTTAGTAATCTCATCTGAAATTTGTTACAAGTTAGTTACAGAATGGTAGATATCCTGTAACAGAGAAAATAAAAACTACAACTGGCAAAAAAAAGACATTTACCAAATTAACTACAGCGACTATATTAACGATTGCATAGAAAACAAAGAAAAGCAGTAATAAACATAGGGAAATTATGAAATTGGTGGTGGCAAACTGTTTGTTATAAGATCATAAATTTGAGGAACAAACTAAACTATTGAAATATTTGGAAAGTTCAAGAGAGTTATAATTTTGGAAAAGATA
Organism: Diploptera punctata; assembly: GCA_030220185.1. Classification (NCBI taxonomy): domain Eukaryota; kingdom Metazoa; phylum Arthropoda; class Insecta; order Blattodea; family Blaberidae; genus Diploptera; species Diploptera punctata. The sequence continues at coordinate 18,114 of JASPKZ010003377.1, read as the reverse complement.
CACATAAAAAACAACAAGAATAAAACCATGAATTTGAAGTTCCCAGACAGCAAGATGTGATCTTGAAGTCCAATCAATTCACACCAGGTATAACGAGAAGTGCTGGAGTTAAGGGCTCATTTCTAACAGCAGAATTTAGTTAAAAATGCAGATGCAAACATTATTATGTGTGAGGTGAGAATTTACTTCCTTGTGTCACTTCCGATTTCTATTATAAAAATGTTAAATTTCATAAATTTTGGGTACACTTTATTATATTTAGCCCATTTAATTATTAAGCTGCTTGATTCTGAGCACATTTCAGAGAAGTGTTTTTGTATCAGTTATTAAATATCTATGTATGAATAATAATTAAATCTGATATAAAATAAAATAAAATAATGAGTACACTACTGGAATATCAAGTAATAACTTAAGACAGAAACATTACAACTCACTTAAATCTCTTTAATAACTAGCCATAGGAAAACTCTAAATATACAGATCACGGCAAATTTTTTAATAATAATAATAATAATAATAATAATAATAATAATAATAATAACAGCAGCAGCAGTAAAAAAATTATATCATGAACATTTTAGGTTTATGCTTAGTTAGGTCTTGTTATATCTCAAGATATTCTTGATTCCCCAGCATTGTTTATGTGTTGCCCTGTCTCTGTGTTGTTTAAGTTGATATTGGATTTTTTTTAGAAAACAAAATCAATTTGTTCTGTTGAAGAAATTTACCACTCCTTCTGCTGTAACCTAAAGCATTATGTCATGACAGAGCTATGGGTCAAAAGTTTGTTCGAACCCCATGGAGGAAGATTTTGTATGAAGATTTGACAAGCATGGGGTCTGTAATCATTCAGCAACATGAGATATTAGGATAGTTGCCATAAGTGGAGAATCCAGGTTGAGAAAACCAGATACAATATCCGTGGGTTTCCAAACAATGAAAACGTGTCACCCCTATAATGGCTGGATGTGGCGCATATGGATTTAATGTCAGCATCTTGCTAGTATGCATATGTTCTTCTAGGCATGACCTGCCATGGAGTTCAGTTTTAGTTTTTTGTACGCTTGGATATCTTCTACTTTATTATGAACTTTTAGTCTTTCATGAATGTCAACATTTCTTTATTTATTCAATTTACTTATAAGATTTAATTTTACTTGTGATTTAATTTTATTTCTAGAATTCTAAATTCTAGTTGCTAATAATAATACATAAATCATGGTGACTATAATCCACATCATTTTTTTTTAATTCTGTCCCATCGATCAATCCACTTACTTAAACACGTTGAAAAGAATCAAAGACTATTTGCTTCACTGCTGTGATACTATAAATAAATGCTATAGTAGAGCAAATGGGTACTTCATACACAAAACTTAACTGAAAGCTTCTGCATCAGAGGGAGAAGAGAATGGTGTACAGTTGATTGCAGTTTAGTTTCATGTCTTGTAGATCTTAACGCACCACTTGCTCTCACAGCTTTTATTTCTAATTTTTTAATAGATTTATTTCCTTTTAGTTCTGCTTCCATGTAATTTAGGATGTTGTAAACAACATTTTGGGTCTATGAGTGTACTTTCTTGTATATGAGATTTGATAAAATAGGTTGCATTATATACATAGCAATATGAATAAATAAAGAAACTTTGGGAAGACCACTTGAGCAATAAATCGAGACTGTAGATTTAATAGATGGAAAAGCAGTGAGAAAAATAGAAATAAATGATTGACCAAATACATACATATGTACTACCCAATTAATTCATAAAATGTAAAGGAAGAAGTTAAGGAGTACTGAAAAAGGGACCAGAGTTGACAGGTCAGATAGTAACAACAATGAAACAGAGAGAGAAACAAATCAAGGTTCATGGAGTACGGGAAACACATTCTCCTTATTGGTGCATGTGTCAGTTCAAATATGAAGTGAGAAAGGAGAGCTTAGTATCAATCGGCCACCCAGGCTTAAAGATTAAGATTCATTCTCGTGTTTTTGCTACAACTTGGAGGGGGCAGTGCCAATGTTTATTGCCTCGGCCTGTTATCTTGAGTTTTTAGGGTTAGTGTTCGTTGTCACTGCCTAGTGTTAATGGTCTTGCTTATAAAAGTTTGGCATTCAAAAGCCAGCAAGGTGTCTTTTTTAAGAGAATGTAATATCATTTTGTTTCCTCCTTTATGCCTGTTTTTTAACAATCAACACAGGTTACATGAAAGAAAATGACGATTTTACTCTACAGAAAGTTTTGTTAATGGCATTAAAAAAGGTATTATTTTTTTTGGAAAATTAAAATAACAAAAAGTAAAAAGAAATTGAAATCATATTTACTTCAACATATCGCAGTTTGTTATTTGAGTCAATAACTTGCATAATCTTTCTAATAGGTCTTCTCGTCTAAGCACACCGGCATCTTGGAGGAGCTCCATTTAAATCATTTTTGCAGGAGGGATTAGGCAAATATTCCACATACATTGTTCTTACTTCTGACCACATATTCATAATGGGGTCAAATATGGAGAGCAAGGGGCGGCTTTATCCTCTCTCCTCAGAATTCATTCTCTAATCTATTGAGACATTAAGATTTACATTAGGAAAACAACCTTACATAAAAAAAACATATTAAACTTCTACCTGTGTGTTTGGCTAATTAAGTTTTACACCTAGTGATGGTCTGTGCCATCTGAGTATTGCATACAACTCACACGGATACTCTAAACTCTGGGCACTAAATACATTGTACTTTGGTCAAATCAGTTTCCTATTGACATAAACAAATTGAATGATTCTTTGTACTACAATAGGTATTCAACAAAATATACTCTTCCCAATTCCAATCACAATCTCTACTGTAAAACTAAATGGACTTCTATGTGCTCCTTCTTACAAACGTCTATCGAGTGGCTCCGCTAAACATTCACAAAGAGATACACGTGCCACTCTTTTTAAACTTCCCTAGATGGCACGTGTACCATCTCAAATTAGCAGCCCTTAAATGATTTCTCATGGTTGGATTTGGCTAAAATTACGCCTCATTCTATGGCCGAATGAAAGTGTTCCTTTCAAACTTCTGTCACTAATCTGATGTTCTGTAGTGATGCTCAAATGATCTTTCATTCACTCCCAGTTATTTGGTTTTAAAATTCTTGATTTAATACCAATAATTTTACACTCATCTTCATGCGTGTCCTTACTGACATGTGTAAATACCTAGCTGTTTCGATGCGATTTAATAATTCAATATTGATATCACAATTATATATTCATCTTTTAATTTTTTCTCATTCTTCTGTGTATTATTTTAAATTAAGTTCTAAGCAGGAATGACCAATGTTGTTTTACAACAGTCTTAATCTTTACTACGTCTTATGTAAGGAACACTTTCTTATGCTAAAATATATTACTAGAATTGAAAGGAATATACAACACCTGTTGTCTTGTTTTTATTTGACCAAGACTTGATACAACCAAATTAGAAGATTAATAGGAATCTGGAAGAGAAATAAATTTCAATGCAGTAATAAATTTGATAAAGTGATATAAACACGTATGAAGAAAAGGATTTCTATAATGGGAAACTTAGAAGGATTAAGTGTGCAAAAGGAATAAAACAAGAGCCATTTATTGTTAATCAGATATAGATAAAATTTATATAAGAGGTTTGTGCCTACCACATTACCAAATGGAAATAAAAATTAATACAATTTTTTTGCTGATGATACAGTTTGGTCGCCAGAACAGAGGACGAACTCCCAATTATACTTCATGATTTCGTGACACAGCAGAAAAATTTAATATGGACATCTCTACAAATATAACTAAATGTATGTGCATATCTATAAGATGCAAATTATACAAGTTATGGATTTTAAATATCTTGGAATACACATCTCTAGCTCTAGTATATTGATTGATGAAGTAAGATCTCAGGTTTTCAAAGCATCGAGAATATCAGGATACTTACGAGATGTTATATGGAAAAACAAATATTTAAACATAGAAAGTAAAGTAAAAGTTTACAAAACACGTGTATGGCCTGTGGATACAAGAGCAGATACTAAACAACTCATAAGAACAGCAGAATTGAATATTTTAACAGCCTTAGTAAACAAAACAAGATTTGACAGAGTTAGAAACTAGGATGTGAGGGAGGAATGCAATATCATAGATGTTAAGATATTTGTTACAACAAGGAAAAGGGAATGGAATGCTCACGTGGACAGAGGCTCACTAAAGTAGTGAAGAACTTACATCCTGGAGCAAAGAGAGAAGTGGGCAGACCCCTCAACAGATGGAATAACATGTAATCATCATTGACATAGTGTGCGTAAGTAAATAGGCACGTGTCTATAGAAAAAGAAGAAAAGTATAATATTTTTTTAGTGTGTAGTTAATAAGACATATGAAGATACTGAATTCAAAGTTTAAAAAATGTAGTTTATAATCTTGACCTGAGTCATTATTTATTTTCTATAGACCTGCACTGAGAATAATTGGACGGTGTTATGTATCAAACAGCTATGCACCATTATGCAATTTTCGGAAAAACAGAAATGTTAAAAAGTTTAAGTCATTCTTTACTATTTATTATAGCACCAAACTAACAACATTGGATATTGCAAGTTATGACCTCATATTCATAATGAAAAATCTCGCACGTGGTTTGTTTGTAGACCCATGTTTATTGGAACTTTTTGCTTCTAACACCACATACTTTCAACCTGTATACATTCACACATGCAACATATGAAAATATAAATTTGAATGTGTGTGTGTCTTAACGTGATTGGTTAAATTAAATTTTAACACAGACACTAAGTCCTATACTGAATTGATTATTTAACTGTCAATAGGGACAGAGAGAATCTCGTTAATCCATTCATGCGCGTCACTAATTAGATGACGAGGCCATCTGGCATAAATGTTCCCACTACTGCCGCTCCCTATCTCTACAGTAAGCAGACTTATTTTAAAGCTAACTGATGTGACATCTCTTACTGTATAACATTCAGAACAGTACGAAATAGTTAATTGTTCGATTTAAAGAGGTTGAATCTTGGAAAATAAAAGGTAAAGTGATCCAACTAGTGCATCACAAGGTTAGACTTCCACCTTTCCATACAATTAGCACAAGATGTCACCCATGTTCTTAGTTCCTTACATAATGGTAACTATTAACCCCAGAGCGTATATCTGATACCCATTTCATTAAAGCTGAGCCAACACACAGGGTCACTGATGCAGTCGGAAGGTTTAGGCTGTTAAATTCAAACTGCCTCCCTCAGGATTCAAACCCACTGAACTCCCTGGCATCTACCATGTTTTGGCTTAATGAACACCACATATACGGTGTTGAACTACAGCACTTAAAACATGAGACTTTCAGAGTTTTATGATTCAGGTAAAACTGAGTTTCTAAAATATATCCCCTCAACAGTGGTAAGGAGCGCGAGAAATACACAGTGGTGTGTTACACGGTCACAATTAGCAATGCTGCCAAAACAAAGAAACCAAAATTACTGGTAATTTAATTTACTGGTGAATAAGACACAGCTTTTCTACTTAATTTTAAAAATGGCGCTGCAACCTCACATTAAAAAGGTAAAGACTATCATCATCATTACACTCCCTTATAACTCTCCAATATCTTCGTCAGGCAGAGTTAATTGTAAAATCAAATGGACATGTGACCGTCATGTTATATTCTACGCATGTGTTGAAGTGAGCAGGAATAAAGCCCAAAGTTTGAACAATGGATGCAACGGAAAATTCTACTGAATATCATTTCCATTTCACCAGAACTTATTCACATACTTGCAAAAGTAGTCATCCAGTGTAAAGATAATAACAACATTGAAGACTCATGTTTCATGAAATACAAGTTTTTTCTATGGAAAGGAAAAACTTGTAAAAAAAGAGGACGAGTGCATCTTATAGACTGGAACATACTGTGAGAGTGGTTTTTCCAACAGAATCACTTTAAATAATTCACGCAGAATAAATCTTCTCCTTATTCCTTCCAAGTATTAGGCCAAGGACTTTTTCATGATCCTATAGAAAATTTTCCCTTCCAGCGTTTCTTAGGATGGCCCAGTGATCTTAGTCCTCCTCTTGGTACTATATAATTATAAACAGCTTTCGGGATCCGATTTGTTGAACTTCCTTTTCCGATTCCCCTTGGTGTAAACCCGCGGTTCTGAACGCATGAATCTCATTTCAAAAGCCGTTTTTCTGCTTTCATTGTTATTGTCTTTTTAGTGTCCATGCTTCACTACCATAGGTCAACACTGGTATAGCCAAAGTGTTATATTAAAGTGTCAATTTGGTCTTTGTTTTGTACAAGGGATGGTTTCCTAACTTGATTAATAACTCCCGACCTTTAAAAATGTTATAACTAGTAACTTTTTCAGGGATATCCTTTTCATCCCAGATAGAGAGATAATATCCAAGATATTTAAATTGATTAGATCTCTCTAAAATTTTATTCTGGAGACAGATTTCTACTTTGTATGAGGTCCTTCCCATGAAATGCCATAATTTTAGTTTTTGTTAATTGATATTGCCATATTAAATTTGGCAGCTATTTTTTGTAAATTATAAATTGATCGTTGCAAATCATTTTCGGAAAGTGCCAGAAGAGCTAAATCGTCTGCAAAAAAGAATAGCATCGAGTTTGAGGTTCCTATTGATGGGTATATATACCCGTTGTGTTTTCCTCCATTCATTTATTATTTTATTCATATATATAATGAAAAGCACCGGTGAAAGTCCACATCCCTGTCTTACTCCAGTGTTGATCTTTTCCCAAGAAGATAATTTGCCATCTTGTTTAACAGAGATTTCATTATCTTTATAGATGTTGAAGATATTAGTAATATATTGTTGTGGAACGTTATCATCAGCTAAAATTTGTAGTAATATATTTTTCTGTCTACTTTGTCAAAAGCCTTTATGAAGTCAACTCAGATTAATTAAGTAGCATAACCACACATCAAAATAATAGATGGTCTAATATTGCAAAAAATATATATATAAACAAAATCCTTACCTTTGTTATAGTTTTCACAATTGGTACTAACTGTTCTGTGATTGGTACCTCTTGTTTAATATCATCAGTTTCCTCTTTTATAGCAAATAGTGCGACCTGTGAACAAAGTTACATATCAAACTTTACAACAACAGTTACAGGGTGTCTGTAGACAGAAATACAAACCAGAGCCATAAATTGATACACAGGCATCACAACATAGTGTGATTTTCTTAATGTCACAAAGTATTCTAAATAAATTCCTGACATTATCTCCTGGCATTGGCAGAACTGTAAACCCACTCCTGGGTGCACCTTCCTGGGAAGAGGTGAGTTAATTAGATCCTTAAAATTCATCAGAGAACATTTTGTTTAAACAACTCACTCTCATAGGATTCATGCTTCCATGATACCGCGGTTTCAAACACAGTCGTGTTCATCCTCAGCCATAACTCCACCTGACGAAATTCTATTGTCACCATCTTCAGTGCTGCCATCTATGGTTAAATTTATGAACTTCGAAATCAAAAGTAATTTCGTTAGGGATATCAAAATTCATTGATCTATCTTTATTTTTCTGAATGTTTTTTTTTCCCCAAACTGTCAATTCCAAAGGCTTCTCTACTTGTTTTAAAAGTTTAGCTTCTCTTCCAATTTTATGATGTTCTAATAAACTATGTGCAGCAATTGCAGATTTTTCAATTTCACAATTTTTAATATTTCTGAAATGTTGTTTTGTCCAAATTTCTAAATTCCTTTTTGTTTTTCCTATATAAACTTTATTGCAATCTTCACAATTTATTTGATAAATTCCAGATTTCTTACTGTCTGGGACATTGACTTTATTATTGGTACTTAGAAGATAACCCAGACTACATATTCTCTAAATGACGCTGTTACCAAAATTAACGAGGATCTTGACTCACTAATGACTTGGACAGTTAAATATGGACTGCAATTAAATCCTAGAAAGTCACAATCAATCATTATGGGTCACCAGAGACTATTACCTACAATTAACCTAAACACAGTCTCGCATGTGTCACTAAACTGAGTTCAAATCCCTTATAGTGAGACAGTAAAAATTCTAGAACTATTTATTGACAACAACTTAAATTGGAATACACAAATAAACCATACATGCAAAACAGTCTTCTCAATAATACATTCATTAAATCGCATAAGAAATTGTCTGCCATTCGCTCTAAGGAAAATGTTAGTAGAAACACTTGCAATGCCCCATTTTCATTATTATGACACTCTTTTTACAGACTTAAATATTATTTACACTCAAAGACTTCAACGTGTTCATAATTCTTGCGCACATTTTATTTGTGGTATTCACAAATTTGACCATGTTACACTGTCCCTGGAACAATTATTGTTGCTTCGTCTAAGAGATCGTAGAACTGTCCATTCCCTATCCCTTCTCTATAAAATACTTCACACATCATCGCCTAATTATTTATCACGCCGCTTCATCAGACTAACCGACACACATAATCTTGACACTCGATCCCATCAGCACATTGTCCTTTATATCCCTCCTCATCACACTGTATATTATTCATTATCTTTTACGGTGTCACTTACCAAAACATGGAATTCCCTTCCGCCCTATGTCAGAGACTGTCAAACTATAACATCCTTCAAAAACAAACTAAAGAATTATTTAATAACAAACTAACTTATACACCTCACTGATAGTATTCTTTTAACAATTAATAAATTTAATTATTTATGAAAATAATATTAAGATTAACAAATATTTTCTTTTGTTTTGTTTTAAATTTTGTATAAACGTAAAATTAGTTTTCTGTATCTCATTATTTTTCTTTGTTTTATATATACATTAGACAGGGACCATTTAATATGTCTTGCTTGTATACATTTTATTATTAGTTTTAGTCTTAATTTTAACTAACATTAACTGGTTGCATTATAGATCGTAATATAATAGATATTACCTTTTTGATCAAATTTTTATTTAGTATTATATTTGAAAAGAAAAATATACGCCTAGACTGGGGTTTGAACCCAGGACCTTTGACTTTCTATGTCAATGCTCTTCCATCTGAGCTACCTAAGGTTAAAAACGAATAATATTAACATTTTATTTAGTATTTAATATTAGAGTTAATTGTGATTGTTATATTCTGATGTTTGTACTGGTGAATGGAACAGAAGGCCACATGGTCTTAACTCCACCAGGCTAAATAAATCTAATCTAATCTAATCTAATTTATTTATTGGTGCCAAAGAAATGTAGTATTTGTCAACATTTTTTTAAAATTTTCTATGCATTTCAGGATGGTAAGTAATTTTCTTGTATTTTTTCTTTTCTTTGCAATTTTGTGGAGTAGTATATTCATTTCTTTTTTAGAAGATGTTATAAACTATAGCACATTCTCATCATACTTAAAACTACTGGCACTATCGAACTGATAGACAGAGTGGATATGAACCCTTAGGTTCAAGGCCATGCAGGCATAAGCTCTCAATACATCCCTATCCTGAACTATATTTTCCAACTGCCATGGATTCCCTGAAATAGTTCCTGACCCAAGAACCCAATGGTTGACTATTTCACCTCTGGAAAATTGTACACTAGTGGAACCCATGTCTACATTTCTTGATGGTTGTACATTTAGGGCAAAAGACTGTCACTGTTTCGACCAAGGTACTGGCTTATTGGCTTCGGCCTTTTCAGCATAAGTAAACTTATGGCAGCAAAGCCACTGTCGGTATAGACATTTTCATCAGACAGCTGTGAACATCGCACATTCCCAAGTGTTAATTAACCTGTCAGCGTGGAGCAACGTGACATGTACGCAGGTTGAATTCTTCACCAAATGCTGAACGACGTGACGTGTATGCTAGCTACACGCACGGCTTTAAACTGTTATTATGATCTTTGTGTTTACATTAACTATTTACCGTTTATATAAATTTTATGTAGAGACTTCAAAGTTTATATTAGTGCATATATTAATCATAATTAAATGAATCGTGATTTCTTCTTACCTCATACTTCTATGTTTTTTTAAACACAGCACTGCAGTATCGGCGACACATTGTCGTCATCATCAGCTGTTTTCACGACTGTCAATTTTTTCCCTTTGCCGGTAATTCTCTAGACTGCCATCTGGTGTTTCTTTTGATGGAATTACTCTTCAAACTGCCATCTAGTGTTATTTTGAATGAATAATTTTCTAAACTGCTATCTGTTGTATTTTTGAAGAACTTTGTAATCAAGCTCGGTTCGTCCGGAATCTCAAAGTTCATAGTTCTAGTATGGTTTTTTTGTATATATATATTTTTTTCCCAAACTGTTAAATCCAAAGGTTTAGATAGATGTTTTAAAAGTTTTGCTTCTTTTTCAATCCTATGATGCTCTAATAAACTATGTGCTGCTATAGCTGATTTTTCAATTCATCATAGGATTGAAAAAGAAGCAAAACTTTTAAAACATCTATCTAAACCTTTGGATTTAACAGTTTGGGAAAAAATATATATTAAAAAAAAACATACTAGAACTATGAACTTTGAGATTCCGGACAAACCAAGCTTGATTACAAAGTTCTTCAAAAATACAACAGATAGCAGTTTAGAAAATGATTCATTCAAAAAATAACACCAGATGGCAGTTTGAAGAGTTATTCCATCAAAAGAACACCAGATGGCAGTCTAGAGAATTACTGGCAAAAGGGAAAAAATTGACAGTCGTGCAAACAGCTGATGATGACGACAACGTGTCGCCGATACTGCAGTGCTGTGTTTAAAAAACATAGAAGTATGAGGTAAGAAGAAATCACGATTCATTTAATTATTATTAATTGAACCTCATAATGTTAAAAATTCCCAAATTTAATATATGCATATATTAATCGATGACGGCCCTGAGTTACAAGTTAAAATAATTTTATATTTGCATTTATTCTTGTGGCCTCTGACATTTTTCTTATATTTACAACTTGACAAAGGTTTTCTTAGAAAAATAAATTTGTCTTTTTTTTTGTACATTAGCTTGTCTATCAAATTGAATCTATTTTGAAATATCTTCATTTTTAATAATAATGTCGCAAAATTCAGTACATATAAAGGTCCAACAAAGTTATTTCCAATTAACGTTGTAGAAAAGGCGACAACAGTAAATTTCATATATATATATATATATATATATTTCAATTGACGATATCCTTACATTATGGAAACGTAGTTACTCTACTATTCACTCAGTATCTAAAAGGTAAAGTGGTCCACATTAGGAACTCCTTGGGATATTAGGAGGTTAAGGCTCCCACTTTTTCTAGACTATCGGTACTTGATGTAAGCCGGGTACTTATCTCTGTCAGACGGCCCATAACAAGCATCTGGTACTCATTTCAGTTAGAGGCTGAGTCAACCCCGGAGTCACAGTGCCACCTGAAGGTTTGGTTCAGTTTAAAAATTCTGGTCCATCGGGACACGAACCCTCAATCTTCCGGCATGTAGCATGCTTATCTTTCATGTCCACACCTCCGGTGAAGCTATTATAGTCATATATCATCAACTGGATTCACCTTGGAAACCAGAAGAAAGACATTGAAATTTAAGGTTGATGAAGGTCTTTTAGCACAACAGATCTCATGTGTAGAAAGACAATGTTTTGAAGGCACACGACCTAAAATAATGTTTCCAAAGCGTTAGAAAGACACATTTGGAGAAGGCTACCCCCCCTACAAGAAAGAAGGTCAATGCATAGAAGCAGTGTGTTTGTAATAAACATGAACAAAGTAAACACAAGGGGAAAAAAATACTCTAATGTTGGTGCCCGAGTGTCAAACAGCTGGTTTACGCTTTGAAGATTTATCACACCAATTTTTGAAGTTCATTCTGTTTTTTTTTTTTGAAGACCCTTCTCTTTGTGTAAATATTTCGTTGTGTTGTTAGGTAGAGACAGTTCTCTGAAATCTTGAAAGAATTCCTAGTGCAATTCACTGTGCTACTAATGTAAAAAACTTACAAAGAGGACCTACTTCAACTGTGGCACAACAACCATAAATAAGTCTGCACATGCAGAGATGTTACGTGAGAACCGTAACAAATTTAATTAATTTAAATATTATATTAAGGGTTCACCATAAACGAATTGCAAAAACATTTAAATTACTCAAGATATTTCCATTTAAATGCATTATTGGAATACTGGCACTGAACGGCTGAGTTTAAATACCCGTGATTCTCCCCCACATTGCCATATTGCCGGCCATTTAACTCCACCTGCTCTGAAGGGTTAAGTTATATAAACAGGTACCTAAACCAATGATTGCAATGAAAAATCCAAAAAAAAAAACATTTTACTTTTGATGGCCTATATTTTCCACAGAAAGTGAACTTACCAAATTATGAGTTATCTCTTCTTCAATATCAATGTTTTTAATTTCATTTTTCAGAGCATCAGATGTGGCCTGCAAACAGACAGACAAAGTTTCAGTATATCAAACCATATACATAACAAATGGTACATCTGCACCATTCAGTGTTATCTTAGATATTCCTCTGTCAGCAGAGTAAGTTTGGAGGCCTGAACAATTTCTCCTTTAAATTTGCAGTGGAACTCAAACAGATTGTCATAGTGCTGGAAAGGGTACGAACAAGGGTTATGAACCTGCTCCACGTATGTTGTTCCTATTTTGTTTGTGGAAGTGGGTAATAACAACAGTGGGTCTTCATATTTTGAGGTGTTTCTGCTATGTTTACAAATAAGGAGTATACCGACATTATTCTACTCTATGGTGAAACATGATAAAATGCTACTGAGACGTACACCAGATCATCCATTACCTTCTGCCCTTGTTTTAGATGTCAAGTAATGAAATGTGAACTGAAAGAATATTCAGCAAGACAAGACCCGTGCATCAGAACGAGGAAATGTACAAAATGTCTTCTGGTATATTCGAGACAATCGCACACATGGTACTTAATACTCAAATTTTTATTAATATTTTTATCATGTCTATTATTATTACTACCGACTAAGTCACTGGCACTGTCATAGGTTCATGGCCATGGGGAACAAAGATTCCATACATCCTTATCCTGAGCTAATGTTTCTCAATCATACCCATATAATTTTCCTCCCTCCAATCACACCCCATTCTGGGCCCACCTACGGTTTCCTTCGTGAGGATTGATATGTCCTTCTATTTCCCACTCATACGACATGATCTGTCTATTGCAGTCTACAAGACTAAACTGTTCTTATTACAACTGTTTTCCTATAAATAGAGCGAGGATTTTTATGAAATTTCATGTTTTAAACTATTAGTCAGAGAACGCTGAGACAAAGTATCTTTACATTTCATGATATGTAGAATCAAATACGACCTTCATATTTTTTCATGTTTCATAATATTTTGGCAAAATGTTCATATTTTAGTAAAAATTTAATATTCCTTCATATTTTTCAACTTTCAATTTTTTTTAAATAAAATTTCTACTAATTGATTAAAAACATTTTTAAAGTGACTGTAATTTTGAATTTTTTTTTACTATGCAATGTGGTAGACAGGCGAAAATTCCTCAGTATCCCATCGGGAACTAGATAAATAGATTTGATAAAAGAAAACAATTGAAAAAAGGAGACGTGGAATGACCAAGTGGAGACTTTTGTCCAAAACTACAGAACAAGAACAGGGATTTCCTAATCTGTGACAACAACATGGATAAGTAGAACAACAATATTAGAATAATAACCACCTACTCTTTCCCTCAGTTAGCAAACTGTTTCTTTTTGCTACCTAAGGACATTTCTTACTTTGTGAATGGATTACAGTATTTAAATATAGGGAAGACTGCTGCTGCTAAACTTGAAGCTGTGCTGAAGAATAAGGTCTTACTCCACAGTTTATGAAATTACCAAAGTTCTTGCAGGCAAGGCCAATATTATTCCCATTTACATCAAACTATCATATATAGCGCAGATGTTTGCTCCCATAACATCATATGGTGTGGAGCATACTTTTTGATCGTACAAAATAATTCTGACAGACATACATTAAAAGATATAGAAAAATCTCCTAACTGTGTATTACCAACAGAATTGATAATTGGATCATTCAAAGCACAAGTACACCATACTGTGCTCAGGCAAATATTTCATGGAAAAACTAATGTTAAAACAATTCTAACCACATTTCACCATGTTCGTACGAGTAATGTATAGGATTAAAAATAATTGTAATTGCAAAGAGATTTTTTAAATACACCCTAGAGAATTATTTGTGGGTTAATTAATTTTTTAACATCTTGTTTCTCCAAATATGACATACGGTACTTGGTCTACTACGATGGGCAGGATATGTGGCACGAATGGGGGAATGAAAGACGTGCATGGAAGCTTCTTGTAGGAAAACCAGAGGGAAAACGTGCAGTTGGTAGACCAAGAATGAAGTGGGAGAGTAACATTAACCATGATTTGAGGGAATTAGATTATAGAATGGATGATTGGAAAACATTTTCTCAGGATAGAGATGTATGGAGAGCTTATGTCTGTGTGGCCATGAACCTACAGGTTTGATTGTGCATGTGAATTAGTTAGGACTTGGTCTACGTGTGTTCTGATTCATTGTTATTGTGACATTTACATATACTGGAATTCATTATCTTTATGCAAGGTAAATAGAAGTCATCCAAACTGTACCTACTCTAAATTTTGTCAGTGGTATATTCGATGGAAGAATGTTACTACCAGTTACTATGTTTTGTTTTTTATGTTTGGATTTCGTAATTAAATATCATTGGATAAATTAATTGATCGTGTTTTATATAAGCCCAGTATTAATTTATTGAAACAAACTGTCAAACTATATGCTTGGGGTAGATGGATGTTGAGACTTCCAATTTCTAAACAATTGCCAAGGGATGTCCACTGGGCTCCCAGTCCTGCCTTTGCCCCAGAACATGCATCTGGTACTCATTTAAACTAAGAGCTGAGTAGACCCTAGGGCTATGATGCCTTCAGAAGGTTTGGTCCAGCTAAAACCTAACCCCATTGAGACTCAAACCCACAACCTTCCAGCTTGTTAGTATGATTTCTCAAACAACTACACTTCAACGTGAACCATTACAATTGCTTCAAATCATGAACATGATATTCTATATTGAGTCAGAGTTAATGAAAAATTAATTGAAATGGAAATACAGTGAAACTCTTGATTTCTTGAGCTACAAAAAGGTCTTCTTGTGTCATTTGTATGCTAGTATGTATACTAATAAATTATACAGGGCTTGTGTATGTAAATATATGTAAAAAATTGAAAAAATAGTAGCTTCATAATATTTTTGTGTCCTAATTTTCATATTTTTCATATTTTGTTATTATGATTTCATATTTTAATATAATTTTCTTCATATAATTCCTCGCTCTACCCATAAACATTGTGTAACTCACTGTTAGTATCTATACTTTTAATATCATGTTTGAACACCGTTCAGGTTAAGGTTATTTCAATTTTAAAATTTGTACCTTATAAAACAGTCTTCCTCAACTATAATATCTTCTGCTATAAACATCGTCACACTATTAAAATTATGGGCCTTTCAAAGACATGCTTCATCCTCAGGAATAATAATGGTACTGAAATTATTTGTATATTTCATATAGTAGCTTCATAATATTTTTGTGTCCTAATTTTCATATTTTTCATATTTTGTTATTATGATTTCATATTTAATATCATTTTCTTCGTATATTCCTCGCTCTAATCATCATCATCATCATCATCACTCCAGGGATTAGGCAATTGCCCGTTCCGACTTCATATTGCATCAGCCCAACGTCTTCTAGGTCTTCCAACATCACGCCTTCCTCTTGCTTGATAATTTCTGGCTAACAATGGATATCTCTCCTTACTCATTCCATCCATATGATCAATCCATTTCTGTCTGTAATTCGTGACTTTATCCAATAAAGGCTGTACTTTCAATTCTTCTCTTATATCCTCATTTCTTATTCTATCAAGTCTTGTACATCCTTTTACTTGTCTTAGGAACCGCATCTCTGCCGTCTGTATTCTATCCCTCTGTCTTTTCACTGGAGCCCAAGTTTCACATCCATACATATTGGGAACCGCCATAAAATTAAATTTTATCTTGGTTTCTTTTCTAATTTTATTTTTGAAAGTTCTCTGTATTGTTCCACACACGTCGAAATTTATTTATTTGAGTCAATTCTCTTTCCATTGGCCAACATCACAGCCCAAATATTTGAAACTAACACCTGTTCTATTACTTTGATTTTCTAAATAATTTTGGTTCTCACTGGGTCTCTTCCTCTTAAAAGCCCAGGTCTTGTTTTCCTTACAGAATCTTTAGATGTATAATTACATATTTCAATTAATCATGCATTGATGTCTGTAAGTCGTCTTCATTTTTATTTTATGATTACATGTCAGCAAATAAAAATTTTTATGCACATTTTATTATCCATTTATCCTGGAATTTACAAAAACTGTCCATTTATTAAAATATCGTCAGATATATTTAAAACAAAGTGGGTGATAACTACATCAGGGCCGGAAATCCAGTATTTGTTTTGATTGATCTTTCTTTTGAATCGGTATCATAATATATTTGTTCTTCAATAATGCTATTGTTTCAACAGGCACAGCGGGTACCTTTCATTCGTAATATTTCCCATAATTTTTGTTGTTACTCGATCCGATCAGAAGGGCCCTTCATCCACATCTAATAAAAAATCCTATACGTGAGTTTCAAGTATGTTCCTCTTCTCTTTTCTTGAGTTGTTTTCAGTTAAAGACATTGTTCTATACAATATGACGTTTTCCCTTTCTGAATATCCACTTTGATTTCACTTATTATTACCGCTTACCTCTGTTTGTTTTCTCAATCTATTATTATTATTTCCGTATATATATCTTGTATGCCAGTATTCATTAAAGTCATCCCTCTGTAATTCTCGCAATTTCTCCGGTCTCCTCTTTTGAATGATTCATTACACAATTGCTGTTTTCCAAGTGGTTGGAATCCCATAGGTCTGCCAACATATATTAATTAGATGAAGTATTCGTAGTTTAACCCAATATCCACTATATTTTGATTAATTCCAATATTCCATATTATATTATCGAATCCTGTTGCTTTCCTATTCTTATGGTTTTCAAAGCCATTTCTAATTTCATTTATGTCTATTACACATCAATATTTTTCCACTTTTTATTTCTCTTCCCCCTAGTCTCTTGTTCCTCAATTTCCTCCTTTTCATATTTCTTCCTCCTTGTTTCTCTTTTCCTTCCATTTCCCCTTTCCTTTCCTCCTTTTTTCCAAAGTTTTTCATAATGTTTTGGATTCCATTCTTGTTCTGGGATATATTCAATCTGGCAGAATCTCTCAGTCTGATTTAGATGTTTCAACTAATTTATACCTATTCTTGTCTTCCACATACATATCACATGTGTTCTACTTGAGCTTATAAATGTATCCCATGACTCCCTCCTGATGGGCTTTCTTTATATGCTTTAGGCAATTCTCCTTTTCATTTTATATTCTTCATAGATTCTTTTTCTTTCTGTTTTCATCATCGTAATATGTATTATATATGCTTTTTGTTTTCATTCACTGCATTTTGTATATTCGCATATTCCAAGTTCTCAAGACTCAAGAAGCTCAATCCCTTCCTATTTCTTATTCTATTTTTCTTCTTTCCTAATATATCTCATTTGCTGTTTTATTAATACTTGATATATTTCTCCCATTCAATATTTATATCTTCTGCTTCTTGACCGGGTCGCTAATCCTCTCTGATCTATATTTATTCATTCTGCTTTCATAATGTTGTCTAATACTTTGATCTGTAAATAAAGCTATTTAATATACTTCTTCTTTGGTTTCTTCTTTCTTTTTCCTTTTGTTCTTCTTTTATTTTTTTTTTCTGTCATTTTTTTTTTCCCCCATTTGCATGATATGTTGATTTTTGCTTATCACGAGATAGCGATCAGAGTAATATCGCTGCCTCTATGTACTCTCACATCTTTTACACAATAACCAAGGCTCCTAGCTTGTTGTTTAAACGATTAAATAGTCAATTATT
>JASPKZ010003376.1:0-91843 GCA_030220185.1 Diploptera punctata | reverse complement strand
AGGTAAAGATACCACGGAGGGCACTATTCCCAAATTCCGAATGTAATTTTCCACATAGTTGAACCATCTCAATCTAGGCAGGACTATATCCCTTCTTCCTTCTATCTCATTCATAAAGACCTTCCTAACATCATTGTGTCCCTCCATTCTCATTAAGTGAACTATTCGCTTAAATCTTCTATTTAATATAAGTCACGATACTGCGTTTCCGATACAGTTTTTAATCGGTACTTTAAAATCATTTACGTGTTGAAGTCACTATATAAAAGGTTAAAAACGTAAAATTGGTAACTGAAATTTCAGTCGTCCTCAACTATTGATGCAGTTCTCAAATGTTCAGGAGGCATTTGAAACATATGTTTCATCTTCTGCTTCTGGAATGGTACTAACTGTTGCTAGTCAGAATTTTACATACATGATTTAGGTCATTGGGTGTGTTCTCATTTGGTAGTTTGTGCGTTCTTCGCTAATTTCATTAACTCGATTTCTTCCAGGACATTGATTTTTGAGTTTATTGTTTCTTTGTGGTTAACCCAAAATAACCTTGTCGATTATATCAAATTGGTGACCTGATTTTATTACATGTATGGAAGAAACTAATTTACCTGATTATATTTAAAAAACCTTAAAGTATTCATTAAATTTCTGTACTAAAAATTGTTACTGTTCTGCCAATATAAATTTTTCATAAGCAATACCACGAATCAAGAGTGGCATTGTTAGGACTATTTAACGAATAAAATTAAGCCGTTTACTCAAAAATCATTATTTAAATATAATTATTCTAAAATATTTTATATATTTAATATAAACGCGATGTTTTGAAAACAAATGAGAAATGTTGGTTATGTTTCATTTGTTCATCACTGCAACTTGATCATATTATTTTTTTTCCAAATATGATTGCAATATTGTAAAGAATGCACCCTAGTGGAGAAAAAATTAAACCACATCAAACTGTATATTATAACCAACATTATAGACTATTAATTCATTTTTTAGTAATCAATTTTCAGTAAAATCAGTATTTAAAACACACAATTAAAGAATACACAACTATCAAATGTGTAGGTCGAAGGAATCTGTTCATTATTTGCTATATTCAATGTATTAGTTAGAGCGTCAGTCACTGCAAAATAATGCTCTGACCTGTTCAGAATATTATAAAGGAGGGGCTTTTTTTTATTTTGGCAATCAAAATTCGATAATTATCGAGGTGAAACACGACTGTGATTGGTTGTAAAACAAAATTCATTGAAACGTGATTGGTCAATGACTCCAATTTGAGGCATGAGTTAAATAGTCGCAGATATTACATTTTAGTTTATGAACACCTTTGTTTTTATAAATGTCTGATTATTCTATTTTATTGAGATCATGTTATTTAATTTATCAAGATGAATTTTTTACCTTGTAACTGTATTGTATTTTATTATTTTTCCCCTCGCATGTCAGTTTTCTCCATTGCGCGATAGCCCCTGAAGGACCTTCTTTCCCCAGGAAAACTAACAAGCTCGCATCCAGTATCTGTACTACAAGTCCGGTTGCTAAGGTCACGGTGTGGGGATTTTGTTCTATGAATAATGTTTTAAATATTCTAGATATATTTAGCATAAAAATAGGTTGCAGCGTTCTTTTCATCTTTAAAATAGTCTCTTTCGCAAGATCATCAACTGATCTACATCTAATAAAATATATTTAAATTTTCGTTTCAGGTAAACTCCTACACCTAAAGTTTTTATAGCGTAATAGCAGTAAAACACTTGCCGTACCTGAAAATCTGTATACACAAACTTATACATTACGACAAACCAAAAATGGCGGTTTGCTAGAGTAGCCTACATTCTTATTTTCGGATTTCAGTTAAACCCCCACTTCTAATAGTAGGACTTAGATGTTTGGAAAATGCCTATCACGGTTTATTTTAATATCATATACTGAGTTTCGTTGTGAAACATCTAAAATTGCGACCGCTAGAGGGGCTTTTTCATTTTCGTTTCAGGTTAACTACCCCTAATGGTTTTAGAGCATGATAGCGGCTAAACACTTGGCTTACTTGAAAACATGTATGTACAAATTTTCATGAAAATCGGTTGAGGGGTTTAGAAGTCACAAACATGCATAGGCTGAATTTTATATATGTATTTAAAGTGTTCTGCTCTAGGACAGGTCTTTCACTGCAATCACAGCATTTTCATGTTATGATTTGCAGCTTTACTAGGGAATTATAGATGTGGTAGCTTCCTGTTGCTTTCCACACCGTGGATGATAATGATGATGTGCCAGATGATGTACGGGGACCGTTTGGACCTCAAAGCTTCCTGATATTTGTCTTACATGTGAAGGAACCCCCCCCCCAAAAAAAACTCACCCAGGAAGCTTGTCCCGACCGAGATCGAATCCGGGTCTGCTACGTGACAAGGCAGCACGCTACCTCGAGCTATATATATATATATATTTTTTTTTTTGACATTTGGCAATGAAGGCAAATATGATACGAAAAGAAAAATGAATGCTTGAGTCGGGATTTGAACTCGAGTCTCTAAAGTCTGTACCTTTAGCGCTCTAACCAACTGAAGCTACCCAAGAATTCCAACACAAACATACAATTTTCTTATACATGTAGTATTCTCCGCTACCTCTTGTGTGAATTGAGAATACTACATGTATAAGAAAATTGTATGTTTGTGTTGGATTTCTTGGGTAGCTCAGTTGGTTAGAGCGCTAAAGGTACAGACTTTAGAGACTCGAGTTCAAATCCCGACTCAAGCATTCATTTTTCTTTTCATATCATATACATATATATATAAATATATATATGTATTATTATTCAAATTCTAAGATCCAGCTTAGAAGAAGAGTCTTGGAAGAATTCAGAAACGTTGCCACCCACACAAACTGGTGCAATACTCAATAACTGTAGTTATATTAGTAGTGATTCATGAATCATGTTAGACCTCACTCATGCAAACGACTGAAGTTAGCATGGAGTGGATTGTGCAATCATGTAAATGGTTAAATATCCTTCATGCGGAGATCCTTTTCACATTTTTTAAATTTATTAATTTCTGAGATACGACACAATAAACATTTTTTAAAAAATGGAACCTACTTATTTTATTGCAATAGATTTAATGGACACAATGTGTGGTTTACGGTTCATTTTTAATCGCTCAGTTTTTTTTTTTCCCCAAGCGCGACAGATCTAGAAGGCCCTTAGCCTACCAGCCGGCTGCTGACCTCACGTCCACATGTGTTAATCGCAGAGGTAGACGATCTTAAGCAAGTGTAGGGGTAACATGTGATCAGAATGTCGGGTACCCCAGCCGTTATAGCTGATCTCATCCTGGAGTCGCTACTTATTGTAGCTACCCAAATACCTCACGATGCTGGGTGGGCACAGATTCCATACTGGCCGAAATTCCATGAGAAAATTTCTTCCCCATGGGTATCGAACCCGTAGCTCTGCGCCAAGGCATCTTGCTTAACCACTCGGATACGGCGCTGCTATGAAATATTCAACTTTCAGGAGAGGACGCAGCCCGCACTACACATGAGCCTATATTATGAATACTGGGTTGTAAAGCAAACATAATGACGGCTAACTCACTGGCACTTATTGAATATGCAGGTTCATGACCACACGGACATAAGCTCTCTATAGAACCCTATTGTGAGCTAATGTTTTCAATCATCCCCTGTAAAATCTACTTTCCCTAATCATGATTAATATTATTCTGAACCTCATTCTTAGTCTACCAACTGGACGTTTTTCCTCTAGTTTCCCTACAAGAAGTTTCCATGCCCCTCGTTCATTCCTATTCGTGCCACATGCCCTGCCCATCACAGTCAAAAGAGACTTAACTGTTCTTATTATAATAAAATTTTATATTTCGATTTGGAATTTTATTATAATAATAACAATAACAATAATAATAAATATAATAATAATAATAATAATAATTTTGGTAAAATAAAAAAATATTTAAAATTGACAGGAATTACCCAAGAAGATAACCTAAGCAGATATATCACTAGTATTAAGGTGCATAAGTGGCAAGTTGATCAAGAGGACAAACCGAAAAAAAAAAAAAACTGGAACAACATGAAGAAATGATAAAAAAAAGCAAGCCCATAGCCAAAAAATGAGGGAAATGTAGATTCAAAGCAAAGGCCTCTAGGGTACTTTGCGTAGTCCTACATGGGCTCATTCGCAATAAAAATAATAGATTTTACATATATTTTTTAAATAATGTTTTTGGCATCTGATTTTATTTTCAGCATCACCTTATACCTGCCAATTTGAAACTTAAATACGCCTGTCATAAAATGGAAAAAATACAAAAATAGTATGAAGACCATGATAACAGTTATGCACGACTTCCCTTGTCCTTCACAGTCGCTATGATGTTCGGAATTGAAAGTAACTTATAATTAGAAACTTTACGAGTTGAATGCTAAAGATGACTTTAATTCTTTTAGGCGGCAGTTATATTATTTTTATACCTATACACTATTCGTAGGACATTTTAAAATTATGTTCATATTTAAACTGTAAAACCGAAGGGTAAAATTCTGATACTATTTAGAACAAACAGTATACATTTTTAACACTTATCTCTCTCCACTTCAGTTTACATATAAAAACCCTGCTAAATTTGATGTAAGAACAGAGGGATAAAAACAAACTGCCCTAAATAAACACATCTTCTTCTTCTTCACTTCACGGGTTAGGCAAATTGCCTGTTCCGCCTCACAGTTGTTCTGTCCATCTTTTCACAGGCCTTCCTACATTCCTTGAACCTCTTGGCTTGTAGTTGAATGCTGCTCTTGGTAATCTTGATACATTCATTCATTCTACGTGTGTAAACCATTTATCTCTATATTCTCTGATTTTCTCAACCAATTGATATATATTTAACTCTGTTCTTATATCTTCATTCCTTACCCAATCCAATCTTGTGCAGCCTTTTGTTCTTCTAAGGAAGTTCATTTCTGCGCTTTGTATTCTACTTTGCAGTTTTTTTGGTCATTACCCAAGTTTCGCTCCCATATAGTAATGCAGGAACTGCCAATGTTTTATAAACTTCAATCTAGTATCCCTTCTTGTTTTACTCTTTAATGTTTTATGTATAGTTCCGCATATCATTTGAAATTTAGACCGTTTCATATGTATATCTCTTTCAGTTTTTGTGTTTATAGTAAAATTACAACCCAAATAATTAAAATTTGTTACTTGTTCCAGAGGTTTGTTGTCTATTACGATTTTTGATCTGATATGATCGTTTCCCCAAAATGCCATTATTTTTGTTTTTTCTTTCGATATTTTGAAATTATATTCTTGGCTTAACTGATTTAATTGATGTAAAGTGTACTGCAAATTATTTTCATTTTTTTTAATAATAACCACATCGTCAGCATACATTAAAACGTTTAATATTTTAAAACGGTCCATTCTTATACCTATATTAACAATACTTTTCCAAATTTGGATGATGTCATTAATATATAGGTTAAAAATGGTAGGTGATATACTACACCCTTGTCTTACACCTCTATTTATTAAAATAGCTTCGGTCTTTGATGTGCCTATATTTGTTATAATTTGAGACTTTACATATAAACTTTTTATCACATAAATTAATTTTGCCCATGCACTATTTGTAGGACATTAAAAAATTATGTTCATATTTAAGCTGTAAAACCGAGGGGTAAAATTCTGATAATATTTAGAACAGACAGTATACATTTTTAACACTTATCTCTCTCCACTTCAGTTTACACATAAAATGCGTTTCACTACGAAAACCTTGCTAAATTTGATGAAACAACAGAGGGATAAAAACAAACTGCCCTAAATAAACACTATTATTGGAATTTGAAACTTGGTTACAATGTCTACATGTGGATTTTTTTCTTAAAGTTCAATTCCCGCAAGTCGTTTTCCTATGCGTGAAAAAGTACGCGATATTGCATCAGCCCTGGAAAACGGGCACATAGCCAAACACTCACGTGGTATATACATTCGAATCACGTCGCAATTTAACTAAATTTATTCCATTATTTTGCAGTATTCCAGTTTTCGAATATCGAGTGTCAAGGGAAGAATAAATTTACTCAAACTTAGATAAATATAATTTCTATCTCGAGCAAACACCGTTATCCTTGTGAGTGTTATCAACACAAACACCGTATTGATTCCAAGACTTCCGAGGCCACATCTGCTATTTTATACTGTATTTTTAAATAAATCTCACTATGTAACAAAGACTGGCTACTGGGCGATATCGAGGAGATACTAAGGGCCAACACGCACACACTATTGAGTAACAATAAGAAATTGAGACTGGAAGTAAACATCAATAAAACTAAACATATGGTCACACATAAAAATACATTATAATATAATGGAAATGGACAGCTGATGGCAAATGAGGGAAATTTTGAATAAGTGGTTAATTTAAATACTTAAGAACAATAATTACAAATAGGAATGAGATACACAAAAAAATTAAACATAGGCTCAATTCTGGAAATGCATGCTATTATGCATTACAGGTCCACCGCTGTGGTCTTGAGGTAGCGTGCTGCCTTGTCACGCAGCGGGCCGGGGATCGATCCCCGGTCGGGGCAGTTTTTCTGGGTGAGGTTTTTATCGGGGTTTTTCCTCACCTGTAAGTCAAATGTCAGGAAAACTTTAAGGCCGAAACGGTCCCCGAAATCATATGGCCATCATCACCATCATCCTTCATCGGTGTAGAAAGCAACGGGAAGCTACCACACCTACAATTCCCTAGTAAAGCTGCAAGCATAGCATGAAAATGCTATGATTGCAGTGAAGGACCTGCCTTCGGGCAGAATTACTATGGATGGATGCATTACAGTGACTCTTGTTCCAACTCCTTTAAAAAAAAAGTTAAACTGGAAATGTATAAAACTGTTATTCTATAAATTATATTATATGATGCGAAACATGGACTCTTACTTTAAGGGAGGAAAGAAGATTACGAGTATTTGAGAATAAAGTTCTTAGGAAAAAGTTTGGACTAAAAAGAGATGCACAGGCGAATGGAGAAGACTACATACCAGGGAACTACATGATCTTTATAGGAAACCAGATGTAATACGAACAGTTAAGTCTCGTAGACTGCGATGGGTAGGACATGTGGCACGAAGGGGAAATGAAAGACGTACATGGAAGCTTGTTGTAGGAAAACCAGAGGGAAAAATGTCAGTTGGTAGACCAAGAATGAGGTGGGAGAATAACATTAACCATGATTTGAGGGAGGTGGATTATACAGGAAATGATTGGAAAACACTGACTCAGGATAGGGACGTATGGATGGCTTATGTCCACGCGGCCATGAACCTGTAGGTTCGATAGTGCCAGTGAGTTAGTTATATAACAAAGACTATATACTATTCATCTAAATACGGGTCTTAGTACAAGTGGTGCGATTTTATTTTAAAGAAACGCAAAGAAAAGTAAAAGGTAGAAAGATATATGGAAAGAAAAACATGAAAGAAGAAAGAAATAAAGACTATACAATAATTTGTTTCATACAGAAACATTACTGGACACAATAACATGAACAAAAATGTTTACCACACAAAAACGACTATATATTAACATAAATTATCCGTTTATTTTATTTTTAGCGTGTTTAATTTATTTGATTTCAGCCACTTCTTCAAAATGTCCCCTCATTTATCGTTAACAGATTTCCAGTATGTAATGTATTTCTATGTGTGAACTTTATTGATGCTTATTTCCAGTACCGATTTCTTAGTGTTACTCAATAGAGTGTGAGTGTTGGCCTTCAGTATCTCATCGCTATCGCTTAATAATATTACATCATCTACAGGATTTAAAATATATATAAAAGTACAAAGGAACTCCAACAAATTATTGGATTAGAAAGAGAACCAATATAACGTCTTCTGAATGGAGAGATGCCATCAAAATGTAGGAAAATGTGAGTGTGGTTTGAACCGTACGCGGTAGATCAAGAGTAAAAGCCGTTGTAGGCGCTGCCTCAACGAGCCTGAAACTCTTGCCCACGTCTTGGGATCTTGCCCTTCGGAGAAACCTTACGTATCACTAGGCACAACAGGGTAAGAAATCTTATCGCTGCAATTCTTCGATTAAAACAGCTCACGGTCAGCGAGGAAGTTACTGGGATAGCTGAGAATGGCAGTACACATCGTACTGATATGATTATTACGTCCAACAATTCCGCTATCATCATAGACCCTACAATACGTTATGAATTCAGCCTTTAACAACCAGTTGAAGTGAACTTGGAGAAGAAAGCAATATACGAGCCTACTGTCCCTTATTACAAGGACTAGGATGTGCTTCTTGTACGTGGCAGGTGTGCGGACTTGTTTCTAGCTCTCGAGAACAGTGCCGTGTTGTCAGATTGTGAAAAATGCAGGACATGAAGAAAATGCTGGAAGAGATGAGGCGAGAGATGGCCCAGGGATTCCGAAAGACGGAGGACAAGGTGTCTATGGTAAACTCCGTTGTGGAGAGGGTTCAAGAAATGGGGTAGCCTGGAGGTAGTATGGAAGACGGAGTTATGTGGCTAGAAGAAACAATTGACTAACTAGAAAATCAATCTAGAAGGAACAATATTGCGTTGTATGGTATGGGGGAAGAGGAGAACGAGTCTTGGGACACTACGGCGATTATAACCAAGCATGTAAGACAAATTGGAATAGTTTTGCTAGAACGAGATATCGAATGCGTTCATAGAGTGGGTCGCGGGAGGTACCTCAGATCTATAGTGTGCAAGTTATCACATTATATTGATAAAGAAGAAATCATAAGGGCGGCAAGATATATATGGGGCACTGGAGTGGCAGTGTGGGAAGACCATAGCCGGAGAGTTAGAGAGGAGCGAGCATTCTTGAAACGACATTTAGTAGACGCAAGGAAGCAGGAGCTCATGCATTCATCCGTTTCGATAAACTAATAATAAACGGACGGGTGAGGACTCGATGGGAGCTGGAGGAGAAAGGGCAGGGACAACACCACGGGAAACAACATCTGAGAATAATGTTACAAGGACTATTTAACTCATGCCCCAAATGGGAGTCAATGACCAATCACATTTCAATGAATTTTGTTTTACAACCAATTTACAGTCGTGTTTCACCTCACTCTTTATCGAATTCTCTTTACCACCTCCTGCTTTTGTGATAAAGAAAGCTCCTCTTTTTTTTTTTTTTTAATATTCTAAGCATTATTTTGCAGTGACTGACTCTCCACCATATACATCGAATATAACAAATAATGAACAGATTCCTTCGAACTATATATTTGATAATTGTGTGTTTTGTGTGTTGAATAATTGTACTTTTAAATAATGATTTTTCCGAGTTGTTTTCTAAAAAAATATAATGTCGGTTATAATATACAGTTTGATGCTTCATTTTTTCTCCACTACGGTGAATTCTTACAATATTGCGATCTTATTGAAGTTTCCTATGCCATATGGCAATAAATAATAATATACCATCAAGTTGCACTGGATAAGCAGATGAAACATAACCACACATTTCTGATTTATTTTCAAACATCGCCGTTTACATTAAATATATAAATATTTAAAAATAACTATATTTAAACAATTATTTTTGAGTAAACAGCTTAATTTTATTCGTTACATAGTCCTAGCAAATGCCACTCTTGATTTGGAAATCACTCGTGACATTACTTATGATAAATACCACCTGGGCACTATATCCGTCCAAGATTTACTTATAGCCACTAGAGGTACAGTACCTAAAAAAGATAATCGTTCCTCAAGCAACTAGGAACTTGCAAACATCTCATAGCACAAATAGTAACAACCACATTGAAAGGCTCTATCTCCATCTTAATAAATCATCTATATGGCCAGTCTCTAAATCCCGGGTCTTGATTTTCCCCTTCATTCAGAATTACACTTCCACAGACATTCTAGTTCCATCTTGTTCTATGCCTATTACACAAACTCAAAACAAATATGTATTGTCTCTATATTATCTGTTTTTAATATTTTCCTTCTCTATTGTCAATTATACTTTGTCACTTTTGGCGGACCCTATTTGGGTTAATTTGTTAAGGGCACTCGACACTAATTTCCTTGCAATTTGGTTTAAAAATATACAAATACATAAATAGAGTATATTTTTTCAGCTTATTCTTAAGTTATGTGCATGAAAATTATGTCACTAATTAAATAAGTCGTGCTGAATGTAATGACACTCTGGTTAACTTTTAGACAAACTTTTTCACGAGTAATTTAAAATAAAAAAAAATTAAAATAGAAAATCCAACTGCTTAAATGTATTGTCTTGGTACAATTTTCTCAAAAACTACTTATCCAATTGTTTCCAAAATTTAGTACGTTATTGTTCATAGTTCATTTGACAATAACAAGGTTTGCTTGTGTTCAGACATGGATTGTGATTTATTTTAAAAAATCAAAGACCAAACATTTTTTGTTAAAACTTTTGCATATTTAAAAAAAAATTTGAAACACTATCAATAACACAAAGATAAATTTACCTTATTATTATAGAACTCTTCAAACTGCATATCTATGCCAAAAAAAATTCTCCTATCTTTCATAGTTTCAGAGAAAAGTGTACCAAAATATTAAAAAATACAAGTTACGGGAAAATGCAAAAAGCAAAAAAAAAAAAAACATTACCAGAACATAGATATGTAATTTTAAAAATCAATTTTTAAGGCTTTAAATGTCCAAAATCGACAAAATAACATTATACATTGATAAAATAGATCTTCCTGGATTTTGTTTGAAGCGAAAAGAAAAAACATAATTTTTTAACCCTAAAAAGTACTGGTTGCCCTTAAATAAATTAATTAAAAGAATCGGTAAATATTGAAATGGGTGTGCGTGCATAGTAAACTGACTGGCTGCGCCTTCCATGTGCCGAATAGACTATACACTTAACACAAACAAGCAGAGATATCGCGTGTGAACTTCTAGGACGGAGTGTCTGGGCGAAAGTGTAGGCAGTAAACATACACGCCCAATTTATAATGCAATGCAATTCATAATGCTAAGTGTTAATTGTAGTTGAACTAAAAAAAAAAAAAAAAAGATAAGTGAAATTTACACGACAATGAGTCAATAACTTATCCTAGTCACCATGACTCAAAATATTTGTGAACATAATAGAATTGTATTGTCATACATGACTAAATAAATTTCAAATGCAAAGTCCATGAGAAGTATATAAGCCTACAGGACAACTATATAGCGCTAGAATATCTAGAAAATTGTCACCATCTTCCTATCCATCAAAAAACAGCTGCAATTCATACAGATAGTAGAATAACATTAGAATCACTAGAAAACAATAAAAACCAACAAAACCTAATAGCATCAATTAGCTAAAAACCTAGAAATTCAAAATTGGAAAATTCACTACACATGGGTCAAGGCACACAACGGGAATGATGGCAACGAGATTGCTGACAGATTGGCTAAACAAGCAGCAGGGAACGGAGAACTTCCAGTGTGTTACGACCGTAAACCAGCCAGTGTAGTTTTAAGTTAATTGCAATCAATAAGTGTAAATAAGTGAGAAAATTAATGGAAAAACACCACAAAAGGTGCAGTGACAAAATCCTTTTTAATTAAAATAAAATATTTTTTGCAAATAATTTTATGTAAATAATTTTGTAACTTAAAGCATATAGTATTACTTTCTTTGTGATGGAACATGCTGGAAATAAAACTATACAACATTATCTTGTTGAACATTAAAACATGTAATTATTTTAACACACATACACTATTGAGTAACACTAAGAAATTAGGACTGGAAGTAAACATCAATAAAACTAAATATATGGTCACACGTAGAAATGTATTATATAATGGAAATGGACAGCTAATGACAAATTAGGGAAATTTTGAGGAAGTGGCTGAATTCAAATACCTGGGAACAATAATCACAAATAGGAATGAGATGCACAAAGAAATTAAACATAGGCTCAATTCTGGAAATGCGAGCTATTATGCATTGCAGAGACTCTTGATATCCCAACTCCTTTCAAAAAACGTTAAACTGAAAATATATAAAACTATTATTCTACCAGTTATATTATATGGGTGCGAAACATGGACTCTTACTTTAAGGGAGGAAAGGAGATTACAAGTATTTGAGAATAAAGTACTTAGGAAAATTTTTGGACCAAAGAGAGATGAACAGACAGGTGAATGGAGAAGACTAAATAACAATGAACTACATGGTCTTTATAGGAAGCCAGATATAATAAAGAACAGTTAAGTCTCGTAGATTGCGATGGGCAGGACATGTTGCACGTATGGTGAATGAAAGACTTCCATGGAAGCTTCTTGTAGGAAAGCCAGAGGGAAAACGCCCAGTTGGTAGACCAAGAATGATGTGGGAGAATAACATTAACTATGATTTGAGGGAAGTAGATTATACAGGGAATGATTGGAAAACATTAGCTCAGGATAGGGCTGCATGGAGAGCGTATGTCCGCGCGGCCATGAACCTACGGGTTCGATAGTGCCAGTGAGTAAGTAAGTAAGTAAGTAATTATTTTTACGTAATATTTTAAAATTAACACTTTTAAAATTCATATTAAAGCACCGTTGAGGTTATGTAATAAGATATTAAATATAAAATTTCTACCTGGTAAGTCAGTCGTCCTCAACTAAATTATTAAACTCCAAGTAGTTCCAATATGGAGGCCTTTAAAACAATGTTTCGCCTTCTGCATTTTAACTGAGTACCAGTTAAAGTGGAGAAGATGAAACATTGTGTTTGGAACTACTTGAAGAAGTTTAATAATAATTTATTTAGTTGAGGACGACTGACTTACCAGGTACTAATTTTATATTTAATATCTTAATATTTTAAACATTAGAACCTCACCAAAAAGTTCAATTTGAAAAATTTCTTCCCAAAAAACAAAATCTATGGCGCTGATTCTCGAGGTAGCGTGCTGCCTCGTCACGCAGCGGGCCCGGGTTCGATTCCCGGTCGGGACAGGCTCCTGGGTGAGGTTTTTTCGGGAGTTTTCCTCACCTGTAAGACAAATTTCAGGAAGCTTAGGGCCCAATGGTCCCCGAAAATCATTTGGCCATCATCATCATCCTTACCGGTGTGGAAAACAACGGGAAACTACCACACCTATAATTTCCTAGTAAAGCTGCAAAGCATAGAATGGAAGTGCCATGATTTCAGTGAAAGACCCTCGGGAAGAATTACTATGGATGGATGGGTATGTGTAGAAAACACGTACGAAGACTACATAACAATGAACTACACGATCTTTATAAGAAACCAGATGTAACGAAAAAAACAGTAAATTCTCATAGACTGCAATGGGCAGGTCACGTAGCACAAATGGGTAATGAAAAAATAAAGAGCTATCGTCTCAAATTTGTCACTCTGATTAAATTATGAAATTCAATTAATGCAATGTATTAGCTCACATTTGATAATCTTGAATTTATAAAGGTGAAAACTTGTGTAAAAAAAAAAGACAACGGCGAAAAAGCCCATACTCCCCCTAAAAACTTGGGCGCCAAGTATAAAATGGAACATCCTACAACCAATAAAAGCATGAATATCTTTTTGGCAGAAGAGTTGCTTCTTTTGCGGAGTTAACGATATGCAATGAAGGCCAGGTCATGCGTTTGCAGATATTTCTGGCGGTTCGCGGAAGTCCTCTCTGAACCTCCCCCGTGAGCACGCGCGGAGACGAGAGCAACGTCTCCTGCACATCATGTCTATGGCCTCGTCCAATTTTAGAACCCAGCGCTGCACAACTTCTGCTCCCTAAAATATAAGGTCCTACATTTACACCTATTAATTCAGAC
Organism: Diploptera punctata; assembly: GCA_030220185.1. Lineage (NCBI taxonomy): Eukaryota > Metazoa > Arthropoda > Insecta > Blattodea > Blaberidae > Diploptera > Diploptera punctata. The sequence continues at coordinate 77,966 of JASPKZ010003376.1, read as the reverse complement.
CTGGATATCCAATCAGTGGCGTCATGTACAGTAATTAACATTTGTAGGAATATCAATATGCACACTCTACTGAGTAACACTAAGAAATTAGGACTGGAAGTAAACATCAATAAAACTAAAGTACATATAATGTAAAGGAAAGTTAATGACAAATGAGGGAATTTTTGACGAAGTGACTGAATTCAAATACCTATCAATAATAATTACAAACAAGAACGAAGTGCCGAAAGGAATTAAACATAGGCTGAATTCTGGAAATGTATGCTATTATGCATTACAGGGACTCTTGTCGTTCCAACTTCTCTAAAAAAATATTTTAAAAAAAAACATTAAATCGAAAATATATAAACTCTCACAGGATGTTCCATATTTCATTATATGGATACAAAACATGTACTCTTACTTTAAGGGAGGAGAAAATATTACGAGTATTTGAGGATAAATCCTTAGGAAATTTTTTTGACCAAAAAAAGAAATGTACAGTCTAGTGAATGGGAAGACTACATAACAGTGACTACATGATCTTTATAGGAAACTAGATATAATAAGAACAGTTAAGTCTCGTAGACTGCGAATGGCAGGGCATGTGGCACGATTAGGTAATGGAAAAAAAAGTAGTATATAAAATCAAATCTTTCGCACATCTCTGAAGACTTCTGGCATACTTAAGTGGTTGCTGCTAATAGATGAGAGTACAAGGGGTCTAGCGTAACGTTATCTTTCAACCTCAAGTTTACTTTTCCTAACCGGATTTTCTAATCCTCGTGTTACTCACTTGCCCTCTCAATGCTGTATGAAACAGGATGTAACCAAAGAAAAATATCTATGGCGTAAGCCACAAAAGCCCTAAGAAGTCAGTTACACTACAGAAACGGTCTCGTAAAAAGTAAAGATTCGTAAAGATACATGAATTTATATTTTCTGATTTTGTAAGTTTAATGAAATTCAATATTGTAGGAAAACCCAAATATTTACATTTAGATGTATCATAAGAGTGAATATACTGATTTCAATGTAATGTGAGTCCAACACAAAACAATGGAGTCTAATTAATAATTACACAGAATCATTGAAACATAAGTAATATAATACATCTACAACAACACGTTTGAATGTATTGCTATAAATAATTGATCATTACTAGCTATTCAAAACCAAACAAATTAAACTCTCGCTTCTACCTTCCTGTCAATATTAATTTTTTGTTTTTTTGTTTCATGGATTCCCACTCAGATCAAATACAACTTTTATAAAATAATGAAATACATATTAAAATAAGTCGAAATTTTAAATCACAACAGACAATTGTTTAGATTACGAGCATTTGAGAATAAAATTCTTATGAAAATTTTTGGACCAAAGTGAGATGAACATATAAAACTATTATTCTACCAGTTATATTAAATGGATGCGAAACATGGACTCTTACTTTAAGGCTGTGTTTTCTTTATGTAATTGTAATGTTAATGTTTTTTTAGTGTATAATGCTATTGTGTTATTACTCAATTGTAATATTATTGTTTTCTTTATGTAATTGTAATGTTAATGTTTTTAGTGTATAATGCTATTGTGTTATTATTTAATTGTAATATTATTATTGTGTTTTCTTTATGTAATTGTAATGTTATTGCTGTTTTTGTTGTTTATTTTTCTTTACACTAGTACCAATTATTACTTTATTGTAACGGACTGTCAACAGCACGTACGGCTTACTGCCCGTGCGACCCATATTTGTAAATAATATTGTAAATATCTTACTTTTTGTCTAATAAAGTCCTACTACTACTAGTGTACTTTAAGGCAGGAAAGGAGATTACGAGTATTTGAGAATATAGTTTTTAGGTCAATTTTTTGACCAAAGAGAGATGAACAGACTGGTGAATGGAGAAGATTGCATAACAGTGAATTACATGGTCTTTATAGGAAGCCAGATATAATGAGAACAGTTAAGGCTCGTAGACTGCGATGGGCAGGACATGTGGCACGAATGGGGAATGAAAGACGTGCATGGAAGCTTCTTGCAGGAAAACCAGAGGGAAAACGCCCAGTTGGTAGACCAAGAATGAGGTGGGAGAATAACAACCATGATTTGAGGGAAGTAGTTATACAGGGGGTGATTGGAAAACATTGGCTCAGGATAGGGATATATGGAGAGCTTATGTCCGCGCGGCCATGAACCTATGGGTCCGATAGTGCCAGTGAGTTAGTTAACAGACAATTGTTTACCTTTATCAGTAATATTCTGACAGACTGAAAAAAAAGTTTAATAAGATCGTCAAACAATTCATAGGTGTCTGGATCAAATCTAGTTCAGTTCGCTGAACTTCAAGTTTATAAAAATTCACAACAAATCCAGCATACTGGTATGCCATTAGATATATATAATTCCAGCGGTTTAAAAAATTGGGATGTACTACTGAGAAGATATAAGTGAGTATAAATCAGAGCCGCCCAAACTTATTTGTATCGCGGGCAAATGGTATAATATATATATATATATATATATATATACTAGAAGTCCCGGCCACGCGTTGTTGTCGCTAAGGGATACGTTAAAAATTTTAATTAAGTTGCTGTCTTTCAGCCAGATTACTTAAAAATAATACTTACACACGAGATTAATAATATTGAAAATAAAATAAACACTGAACACACTTAAATTATGAAATAATCAATATTTGTAATTCAATTGAATTTCGCGGTTGTAACAAAAAGCACAACCATCTGGATCTCTCTTTGTTAAATAATAAACACAGATAATTATAAATCTTTGTTAAATAATAAACAAATAATTTCCAACAAAAAATAATGTGACTATACATTTAGTTATAAACTACTCTAAGTCTCAAGTTGGATCAAACTGCACCCAGTGTGCAAAATGTTATTAAAATCGGTTCAGTAGTTTAGGATTCCATCGCGACAAACAATGTGACACGAAATTTGTATATATTAAGATATATATATATATATATATCAAGGTGGTGCGGGCAATAGACCCTATTATAGCTGTTGTGTATTATTATTATTATTATTATTATTATTATTATTATTATTATATATATATTATTATTATATTATTATTATATATAATATGTCAATACGGTTGACATGAACATTTAAAATGCGATCTGACTTAAACTTATGAGGGGACAATTAATCTCAAACAATCTCATAGTACTTTAGATATTCATTACTTCCTATCAAAAATGACCGTCATCACAACTTGAAACATTTTATATCTTGTAATTAATATTAATAGCATGAACATTCTAGTAACTTTAAGTGCTATATCATATCATGCATGACTATTAAGATAGGCCTATTCTACAGCAATTATAATTTTATTTCAATAACTGTAAAGTATCAAGATTATGTCAATTCTGCATTTCTCAATTTAATAACTAGCTTATTTCCCTATGTTGCTCGTGTATTTATTTATCTCTATCTCCTTGGCATAAATTACTTATTGACCCCAAATATTAAGGATTCGACACAATTCTTGGTCAATTTGGAAATACTATTTTCTACTCTTTCTCATCCCCTCTTTCTTAGAGTTGTGAAGGAAGCTGTCCGATCAGATAAGCGATCCCGAAAACTATGGTCTTCTTCTTCTTCTGCACTTTCTGGATTAGGCATTAGATGCTTGTTCCGTCTTCACTAATAGATCTAAGACCATTTTTTCGAGAACGTTTGATATATCTTATTCCTCTCGGAAAATAATGTATGATTTTATTTGGTAATCTACTTTCTTCCATTCTTTCTAATGTTCTTTCCACTGAATCTTGTTAAATATATTTTCTTTTATGGAGTAAATATGTAGTTCTTCTCGGATATCCTCGTTTCTTATCTGGTCCATTCTAGTGCATCCTTTTACTCTTCTTAAGAATTTCATCTCTGCTGCTTGGATTTTACTTTCTTGTTTGGTAGTGATAATCCAAGATTCGCTCCCATACAAAAGGACAGGGACTACCATTGTTTTATAAAATTTTAATTTTATTTGTTTACGGGTTCTATTTTTAAATGTTCTATTTATATAATAGCTTGAAACTGATGAGTTTTATATTCAATATCTTTATCATACCCATAGCTGATATCACATCCTAAATATTTGAAGTGGGGTACTTGTTCAATAATTTCGTCTCTAATTATTATTTTTGCACGCAGAGTGTTTCTTCCATAAAATGTCATTACTTTTGTTTTACTCGGACGAAAACTATGGTTTCGATACTAATCTCGGTTCATTTTGAACATTTTATTTTCCACTCCTCTTACCCCCAAGTGTCAAACTTGAACTTAACCGTTATCTGAATTTTCACTAATCAGCTTAGCGACCACGAAGACAATGGATTCGACACTAATCTCAGCCAATTTTAATATCTTATTATTCTCCCTTTTCACCCTCATATGGGTGCTACGGTCAAACTTTGGCTTAAATACCATCTGGATTGCCATCAATGAGCTTCTTCTCCTTTAGTAAGGGACTACAACCTCACTGAAGTTTTGGCGTCCTCAACAATTTTTCTCCACCTAGATCTATCATCAATGAGCTTAGCTATCCCAAAAACTATAAATTTGACACTAATTTCGATTTTTTATTTTAATTTTCAGCCTTCATCATCCCCTCACACCTCTTAGAGATGCTACGGATCAAATTTTGGTTTGTCACGGGAATGCCACGAATGGGCTTAGTGACCCCAAAAACTATGGATTCGAAACTAATATCTATTGTTTTCGATTTTTTACCCCTCTCACCCCCTTTTAGGTGTGCTAGGTGTCTCTTACCCCATGGAACCTTTTGCAGATTGTAAGTTATATGCATACCGAGTTTGGTTGAAAACTCCAGTGTTCTAGAATTATGCTGGAACATATATAGGTCGTTGTCCACCATTTTTCAATTCCAACCGCCTCTTACACCTCTAGGGTGCTAGGGGTATTTTACAGTTTACAGTCACATTTCCGGATCATAATTTAATATGTGTACCAAATTAGGTGAAATTGCCGGTAAAATACACACATACACACATATATGTAAATATTATTATTATTATTTTCGGACGAGAACCGGTATTTTCAACATGGTATGGCCGTTAAGTCTGTCATATTTAAACCCATCCGGGTGACATATTTGACTGAAGTACGTAGCGATATACTTCTTTCCAGGGCCAGGTTGCCAGCCTGACGCCTAACCCCCAGACATGGAGGACCTGGGTTTTTTTTTAGGGTTTGCTCCCTATTATTATTATTATTACTATTATTATTATTATTATTATTAACAAGCTTGAGATATACTTCAGAAATAATACTTAGAGCGAATGCTAGGAACAAAAATTACACACCGAAATTACCAAAGAAAAGATGGCACCTCATCAATTACAAAGAGATCACGGATCAGGAGGCTGAATCCTAGATGATTATTATTATTATTAACTGGTCTACCAGCACAGGCTGCTTTTATGCCCCCACCCTCATTTATCTACATTTTATTCTAATTTTAAAAATACAATGCACTATATAACTAATTCACTGGCACTATCAAACCCATAGGTTCTTGGCCGCGCAGACATAAGCTCTCTATACATCCCAATACTAAGTTAATATTTTCCAATCATCCCCAGCATAATCACAGAATTTAAAATATCCAGATCTGTCAATTTTCTTATTCAGAAAATGCCCTCATCACACACAATTTTGTGATACAATTAATATAAAATTACTAATTTATACTCTGTGAGTCTTATAAGAATATTTACTTTTATTTTACATCAATCAGTTTTAATCGAAGGAATCTTTGCTCATTAAATATGATAAATTCAGCCCCTACAATTTACTTCTTAGAAATAATTAAAATATACCTCAACAACTTATTTTAGTGAATTGTATAAAATATTTTACCATTTCAAGAATAGCATTGAAATATGCTATCAGATGTTTAATAAAATTAGAAAATATTCATTATATGACAAAAAAAAATCTTGTCTTTAGGATCATCAAAATATGTTAACATGGATTAAAACGTAAAGCGCACTTTTAATCAAAAAAGAGTTAAAATAAATTAATAATACTATTGGGAACTATAGTTCCGAGATAGAGTCACGGTCACTCCATGCAGGTTTCGTGGTGGACGAAACGGAGATTGGGCAGGTTTTTCTAGGTGTTTTCTCCCGTTTTCCCTTGCCACTATTTCATTCCACCATTTCTCCATACTCATCTCATCCAATTCGTTTCATTTCATTCATCTTCCCCTGTAATGGTGCGTCAGGCGTGGTCGGTCGACACCCTTGTCATTCATTGACCTCTATGTAAATTACTTCATCTGATCTCATCCCTCGACTCGATCCCGAGTTTGACAAGAATTGAGGATTTTTTAAAAATATTTAGGAACTACAAAAGCTATATGAATATCCCACATCTGCTAAGCCATAATAGAAATGTTCTGGCATCTTCTTCGAGCTGATAGAACGGTCCATCCATAGTAGTTCTGCCCATGCTATGCTTGCAGCTTTACTAGGGAATTGTATGTGTTGTAGCTTACCGTTGCTTTCCACACGGTGAAGGATGATGATGATGATGGCTATATGATTTCTGGGAGCGTTTCGACCTTAAAGTTTTCCTGACATTTGTCTTACAGGTGAAGAAAAACCCCGATAGAAACCTCACCCAGAAAAACTGCCCCGACCGGAGATCGAACCCGGGCCCGCTGTGTGACAAGGCAGCACGTTACCTCGAGACCACAGCGGTGGACGATAGAACGGTAGGGCTTCATAATTATATTAAAATACAACAATTTTATAATACAGAATAAATAATACAATTTTCGACAACTACTGACTCCTACTCACTGGGGTTTTCCCAGCACATCACATTCTACAGAAACACTTATTGCCAACAGGCACGTGTTCTATTAAAAGAGACTACTTCCACACGCCTCCGAGAGTGAACCAGCCCATGTACTTTCTTATGAATCAAAGTCTGGAACGTCAACCGACCGATCTAATGAGGAGCAAACATCCAAGATCTGACGTGTCTATTAGAGTAATAAGTACAAAAAAATCTACAATCATATACAATAAACATTTGTACCTTTTTTTTATATCGGAAATATCACACCTAGGTTGAAAATAAGTCTACCAAACAAAAATAATACGAAATGATGTAAAACTTTAATTTTCTACAAAGTTGATATGACATGTTTTGAATTTATGTCTATTAACAAGCTAACCACTGGCACTATCGAACCCGTAGGTTCATGGCCGAGCAGATATAAGCTCTCCACACATTCCTATCCTAAGCTAATGTCTTCCAATCATCCTCTGTATAATCTTCTTCTTCTTCACGGTTTAGGCTTATTTACTAGCCTGTTCCGGCTCCAAATTGCTGCTCTTTCCATCTTTTCCTTGGCCTTCCCAAACGTCTTCTTCCTTGTGGTGAATAGTTATATGTTGCTTTTGGTATTCTATTCTCAGCCATCCTTGCCAAGTGTATAATATACTTCCTTCAAATCATGGTTAATGTTATTCTCTCAACCTCATTCTTAGTCTACCAACTGGGCGTTTTCCTTCTGGTTCCTACGTTTTCCTTCTGGTTTCCCTAATAATAAGTTTTCATGTCCCTCTTCCATTCCCCAATCGTGTTACAAGTCCTGCCCATCGCAGTCTACGAGACTTAACTGTTATTATATCTGACTTCCTATAAAGACCATGAAGGTCACTTATGGAGTCTTCTCCAATCACCTGTCTGTTCATCACTCATTGAATTGAAATAAATGTTACTCCCCTGAACATATTACAAAATTGTATAGTAATCGGACGGTACTCCGCAGGACCACATACTAATTCCCACCTCTCTCTGTACTCCGCATAGAACTAATAGCGTTTGTTTTGTTGTTGAATTCGCTAGCCTTCGTTATTACTTTTTTAATTCCAAGTTCTCCGTTGAATTTCATTCTCCGTGCACAATCTGTTTCTCTGTTGGTTCCTATTTTATGTTCACCTCTTTAAAAAAATAATGTTACATATATAAAAATAAAAACGCAGAAACTAATGGTTACGTCAACAGATCCTAAGAAGCGATATGACCTTAATGTTAAAGCGTATGTTAATAAGATTGAATAAAATAATATATCTTCTTCAGAAGTTACGATTAATAGAAATAAATGGTTTTGAACCATTTACACTTACTTTGAGAAAATCTTTATACAGTAAAATTTGCTCAAAGCGGAATCACTTGGGACCAATTTTTTCCACATTGGACAAAATTCCGCATTATAGAAAACTAAAACTTATTAATAATCTTAGATTATAGAGTACCGTATATCTTTTTATGTACCTTGGATTAATTGTAGTTCCGCTGACGTTGAAAAGTGAAGTATAGTATGTATGAGCGACTTCGACAGTAACGCGCGAAAAAGCAGTCCCATTTCGTCAGCGTTAAAAATGTCTCTTAAGCGCGTATCTGAAATTCAGGTATGCAGTTTCGGTTTTCGCTCACTAACTACACTTTAGTCCACATTCTTTGATTCCTCGCAATTTTCATTCTACACTACATTGTGTCGTCGTTTTAAACTGTCCAGCCAACCTGAAGACTCCTTGAAATCGTTATTCCCTTAGGGATTTAACAAGAGCTAGAGCTTGAGTTTGGAGCATCGGTCCGGAAATGTTTGGAGATTTATCTTCAATGACTTTCACTTTTCGCTAATGAGAATGATACATACGTTTCAGCCATCTTTATTCCGTAAATCAGAACGCTACCTGTGAAAGATCGGTCTCAGAACTTAACTAAATTAAAATTTTACAACGCAATTGTTATTTGTAAAACAGGTATCTGTGTTTCGCATAACGGGTGTGCAATGAGGCCGAATCTATACAGTAAAAGCTCCTTATTCGCGGGGGATATGTTTCGCAAATATGCCTCGAATACAGAAACCGCGAAAATGGAATGGTAATTTGTATGGGTATATAGGGAATACGTTCCAAGGTTACAGAATAAAATAAAAATTATCAAAATAAAATAAATTAATGAGAGATTTTGAACAATTTCTATTAATTATTACTTATTTAATTAAATAAAAATAATTAATTATTACTGTCAGGTTTAGGCAAGGACTTAAAGAACTTAGTAATTTTTTCTGTTTTGCCACTTTTAAAAGGTATTTCAATAAAGATTGATATTCAGCTGTGAATTCTGCGATATAATTCCTTATTTTGTCTTCGGATGTCTTGATTCATTAACATTGAAACAGCATGATATAGACGCAAACGACTCGCCAACACGTATAAACGGTCAAACATTTTTATTTTTACTTTAAGCGGCAACGCTATTGTTTTTTATCTTCGGTACTAATTGTTTATTTTTCCTTTTACTCGACATTATAAACTGGGAACAAAGCACAAGAGATACGTGTTTTCAATCAAAATTATTGTAAGGAACAAGTTGTGAAACAATAATATACCGATCGTGGCGATGGAGGCATTTATCAAAGTACATATCGGCATGTGAAATATGACAACAGCTTTTAACAATGAACTTCAGGGTCAATGGCAATTAGGTTTGGTTTGTTTGTTTTGATATTATTTATCTATTTGGTTTGCACCACCATTTGTAAAAAGCCATCGTGGCACCTGCCTTCAGAAAAAAAAGCTGATGTTAATAACCTTTCCGCTTTATAAATTTTTTTCATGAATTGTGTAGAAATATCCTTCCGTTTTCGCGTTGGACAGATTCCATTTTATGCAAAATAAATACATGTAAAATTACTATTATTTCGCTGGGACCAATAAATTTGTTCACATTGGTCAGATTTCAGCATAATTCACGTTCCGGATTAAATAAGTTTTACCGTATATAACAATTCAGCCTGCGTATGTCTGTGCTCACAAAACTCGAAAAGTAGCCGGTTGATTGACTAGAAATTTTCACTCAACGCTGCATTCGAATACGGATGTATTTGCAGCTCTATTATGTTCTAAAACTACTACGTGTAGAATTCATCTAAAACGATAATTTAAAAATTGTTCTAGCGGTCAGAATTGTTTATGTTTCACAACGAAACTAAGTGTATTCTATAAAAATAAAAGGGGTAGATATTGTCAAAAAAAACATTAGAAGTTGGGATTTACCTGAAATCCGAAATTAAAAACTGACATTTAACAACCGTCATATTTGGTTCATCGCAATTTAGGCTCCATATGTTTGTAAATTGAAGTCTTAGGGTCGGTTTCACCAACAGAGCTAACTGTATTAAGCCAGTTTAAGCTATGCATTATACACGGGGAAAACTGGCGTAATACAGTTACCTCTGTTGGTGAAACCGACCTTAAATGTACGGCGAGTGTTTAGCCGATATATATTATGCTCTAAAACCATTAGGTGTAGGAGTTCATCTGAAATCAAAATTAAAAAAATTGTATTTTATGTATTTAAGCGTAGCAGCGCACGCCGGGTATTAGCTAGTAAATTACAAAAACATGAATACCTCTCCTTGCAGCAAACATACAATGCACTGGACGCAATTTATTGCAACAACAACGTAAGAGCAAACGATGAGTTACTTAACCAAACCATGACCTATAGCTGTGAAGTGTTAATTTAGCTTGGAATTCGGAATTTTCCTTCCTGTGATCCACCCCACCAACGAGACAAAAACGTGTCGGGTCCAATAATAACCTGTCGCGAACAAGGAATTCGGTCTCCTCGCGGCTAGAATTAGAACAAAAGGAACTGTGAGGTAGGCAGTTCATATAATGTGTATAATGTAATGTTTATCCAACGAATAACTAGGCCACTGTTGTTTTAATGGTTCTGTTCAGCAGAGCAGTGGCGTTCCTTTTCCAACGTGCTATTATTATTGCATGCAATCCAATGTTGTGGTCTCGATATAGCGTACTGTCTTATCATGCAGCGGGTCCGAATTCGGTCCCAGGTCACGACAAATTTCCTGGGTGAGCTTTTATTTTCGGGGATTTTCCTCATCTGCAAGACAGATGTCAGGAAACTTTAAGGCCCAAATGACCCCCGAACATTCATTGGCCATCATAATAATCATAATTCATATTTGTGCTTAGATTATGTTTAGGATTAAGGACTCTACTGGCGCACCACTATCATATCATCATCATTACCCATCATATGATCGGAGCAGCGTAACCCCGCCTTCCAGGCGCCCCAACCTCAGGAGTGGACCACAATTACGCCAATACGAGAAGAGAACACGGAAATATCGAAGTACAACCTGGGGCATTGAATAAAAAAAATACATTTATTTTAGAAATCCATATATTTACTTAATAAACTCAAGATGAATAGAAAGAAAACCAGACAATTAAAATATGAGTTTTACGACTCATAAGATCTAAATCTCAATATACAGGTGTGACATAAGTCAATTAACCACTGCCATGGTTGCAAAGAAAAAATCAGATTGCTTAGTAGTGTTTGATATTTTATTCTGAAGGTCCCGTATTCAAACCCCATGTTCAACCAATCTGATTATTTTCCTTGCAACTATGTGCAGTAGTTAACTAAAGAGAACACATCCCGCACCCTGTAGAACATAGGGATGAGATGCAATGAAGTTCATATTATTTTCTGACGTTCCAGTTAAAGGTAAATGCGATTTCACCATTACTGCATAAACGCCATTTTAATTATAATTACAGATGCAGCAGGTAATTATTATATATTACACACTGTTTCAAAATAGTATATTACGATTGTGTTTTACAGAATCGAGGAAAATGTAAGATACTATTTTGAGTTTTCCTCCTCGATGCACGAGACCTTATTTCACAACCAGACAGTACCATAGGCAAGAATAATCTAATATAGGGTGTTTATGAAAACGTTTGTTTGTTTGTTTGTACTTTATGCGCGGCCATACCGTTGATCCGATTGTGATGGGGACTTTTAGCAAAAATTATCAGGAGATTCCCGGGATGAACATAGGCTATAAGAGAGTTGTGATACTCAACTCCTACACCCTTAAAAATAGCCCTTTGTAGAGTAAAACGTTAAAAAAAAGTAGCTCTTCGGACGCTTAAATGGCTTACGCTGCCTAAATCATAACAAATACACAAAATTAATGTACACAGAATTGAATATCTCGAAAGCTCTACAAAAAAAGTCAGCGACAGCATATGTTTGTCTCTTACGGATAACTCTCAGTAACCATTTTTGTCTTTCATTGCATGACAAGAAGATCGAGACAAGTACATAGATTCCTGTACAAGCATAGTACCACATGACGGGTATTCTTTTACGAATCTTAAAATAATTACGATATACATTTATAATTATTTTTCATTTTACTTATTCAACTAATCATAAGAAATACATTAATTTTCGTCTTTCAGCTCATTTATGCCAAGAAGATCGGGATGAGTAGATTCCCGGACAACGCTGGGTAAACAGCACGGGTATCTAAATATAATTACCATATAAAATTTTCATTTTACACATATAACTAAACATAAAACACATTCATTTTCGTATTTCAGCTCATTTATGTGAAGAAGATCGGGATAAGTAGATTCCTGGGCAATGCCGGGTAATCAGCACGGGGTATCTAAACATTAACGATGGCTAGCAAATAAATTCGAGACTAGTAATGTACTTACTTCCCGAATTGCGTTTATAATTTAGTTCACTCCTATACTAATAATTATGTTTAATTTTTATATTTCGTGTGAATTTATATCTTGGTTCGAAGAGTTCAATTATTTGATAACAAGGGAATGTTGATAAAACAACTGCAATTGTTTATTGTTGTCTGAATTTGTGGCAGACATTTTAAATAACAGTTTCAGACTGTATATTAATTACATATATTAATTAACTGTGATGTAGAGCGAAGTGGCAAATGCTGCGGTTCATTTCCTATTACCAGCAAAGTCGAAAAATAGATATGAAAAGTATTAATTAAGGGTAACATTTTTACATTATTAATTAAGTCAATTACTTTTCTTCCCTAGAAAAGTAAGTTGAGCAATGACATCCCGTTGTCAATGGATACCAAGGCCTCTCTGGTAAATTCAACTTATTTCTCTAAAAACAGTATTGATAATTAGGCCATTATTAGTATAGGGGCGAACAAACATTGTATCATTAAGCTTATATATGGTTAAATTAATGCTGTATTTAAACTGAGCACACGGTTGTCTGAGAAATTATTTTAGAAAGGCTTCTCTTCTCACCTGGAACCAAATCCTAACACCTTCGCAGAAACAAGACAGAGACTTGGCCTACGCATTTTCAACGACCTCGATTACTTAGACACAGAGAAAAGAAGGAGAAATGTTCAGAAAATAGACTTCCACGTGGTTAGTGCTGCCAAACATCGCAATAGCATATACATTTCATACGAATAAACGGGAGCAACCAACTGCGCAATTAATTTCTCCGCAGCAACATATTAAAAACGAATATTCTGATAAAATACAGGTACTCTTACTTTCATATTTATTCTTTATGAACTCAAATTTTCAATCAGATGTCACATGGTAACAGCAGGTGGATGTACTTTCCTCCCCTCTCTACTTACGCAAATTGCAAGGAGGTTGTTTGGCATACTGACAAATGAACTGTACGCAAAATCTCTGAACTCAGCGCAAAGCAGCTGTTGGCAGATGAGATTTAGTTCAGTGCTAGGAAGTAAAAATCATCGCTTAGTTTTAAATCGCCAATTCATCACAAGACAAAATCCACGAAAAACTTTTCATCGTAAATCCACATATACGCACACTGTTAAAAATATACATTAGGAATAGATTAAGAAACGACACCCAAATGAGATAATTTGTTTTATTTTAGAAATTTTAACTCAGAAATTCTTGGTCATAAAGGCGGCTCCGTGGCGCAACCGGTTAGACGCTCGCCTCTCATCGCTGGGGTCCCGAGATCGAATCGCGGTCACTCCATGTGGGTTTCGTGGTGGTCGACACGGAGCTTGGGCAGGTTTTTCTCGGGGTTTCTCCCGTTTTCCCCTGCCATAATTTAATTCCACCACTTTCTCCATACTCATCTCATCCATTCCATTTCCTTCATCTGACCTTGTGATGATGTGCCAGGCGCGGTCGGTCGGCATCCATGTCATTCACAGACCTCTACATATAGGGGTTCATCTCATCTCATGCCTCAACCCGACCCTAAGTTGGACACTAGTTGAAGATATTTATATTTAAATTCTTAGCCATTCTCAGTGGTTTGATATATATTTTGGGAATTAATATGAAATAGCGTGATTGTTTTATGAAATAAGCCTCTTTCTAATAAAACAAATTACTATCGACGGTAGGCAGTGAAAACCTCGTAACTCCATCAGTAATTGAAAACCACATAACTCCAGTAGCCAGCACAAAAATATGTGATGCATAACCTGTTGAAAACACTGGCTTCAAATTTATTAATAGCTTGACTTGTATTCTGTAGTAAAATATGTGGGAACTATTGCTGTGTATCAATTTCAATAATTCCTTTTAAACTGTTATTATTTCTCCTGTAAAATTTACCAAAATGGAGTTACGAGGTTTTCATTGCCCACCATCGCTATGTGTAATCTCAGATACACTATTAGTCCCAATATTATATATTTGAAGTGACTGAATATCCAATCTTAGTAAAGTGAGTAATTCTCTCTTTTTTTAGGTTACTATAATTACAATTTTCGGCCGCGGTGGACTAGTGGCTATGCTCCTTGCCTCTGGTCCCGAGGATCGTGGGTTCACCCCGGCTGGGGTCGATGCATTTTTTAGAAACAGAAAAATACAAGGAGCAAGTCCTCCGGGAGGGACTTTAAGCAGTGGGTTCCGAGTCTGAAGATTTTCAGGCTCATATAAGATCTTAAGCCTGGATAAAAAGGTCTTTAAGCAAAATTTATCGACCTCAACGTCCTAGTAATAGCTTAGTTGCCTCATTGAGTCAGTGTGTTGACCGCGTGAAATAGAGCATCCCCTTGCTTTAACCCTTTGTAAATATAAAAGCATCTGAAAATTGTTTGCCTACACGCATCTTAACCCTTAAATTCGTAATGTATCCTTTTGGATACATCAGTTGGTTCAGTTAATTTAATATTTTCAATAAATCAGAAAAAGAAAACAAACAAAACTAAACCACTTAAACGTGTGTCTAATAAATTATACAATATACCTAATAATAACAGTTATGCAAAGATTTCGTTTTCACTGCGGTCTGCCACATTCAAATAACTAACAGAAGAAATTTGTGTTTTGCTAATTTAAGGGTTAATAAAAAAATGTACAAATAAAAAAGTTACCAAAATTAAATTAATCGAGGGGGAAAAAATTAGATTCTATTTAGTAATATGACATTAGTTACCCACAAGTCTAAATATTTTTAATGCGAATTTCTAAGCATATGTGTCAATACATTGGCTAATTAGAACTGTTTCGCAAAAACATGTATGTACAGTGTGAATTTGTATTTATTTACTACGATGAGTAACGAACAGGTGTTTCTCCATCATGACTCATAATTAAATAGAGCAGAAATTATTTAATAACTTCCTTATATAGAATAAAATATGAACCTGATAAAAACTAGAGACAATAAATCCTAAATTATTTTTCTTGGCAACAATAGTATATTTTAATTCGTTCATCACCTTAATATATGCTAATGACAATAATTACAAATAGGAATGAGATGCACAAAGAAATTAAATGCGTGCTATTATGCATTACAGAGACTCTTGACTTCCCAACACCTTTTTAAAAAAACGTAAAAATGAAAATAAATAAAACTATTATTCTACCAGTTATATTATATGGATACGAAACATAGACTCTTACTTTAAGGAGGAAAGGAGAATACGAGTACTTGAGAATAAAGTTCTTAAGAACATTTTTGGACCAAAGAGAGATGAACAGACAGGGTGAATGGAGAAGACTACATAACAGTGAACTACATGATCTTTATAGGAAGCCAAACATAATAAGAACAGTTAAGTCTCGTAGACTGCGATGGGGGGGGGGAAACGTGGCACGAGTGGGAATGAAAGACGTGCATGGAAGCTTCTTGTAGGAAAACCTGAGGGAAAACGCCCAGTTGGCAGACCAAAGAATGAGGTAGGAGTATAACATTAACTATGATTTGATGGAAGTGGATTATACAGGGAATGATTGGATAACATTATCTCAGGATAGGGATGTATGGAGAGCTTATGTCCGCGCGGTCATGAACCTACGGGTTCGATGTGCCAGTGAGTTAGTTAATCTTTATATGATATTGATAAGATAGTTTTATCTGATATCCTATAGCATGAATTACGTTTTAATAAATACGAATGAATGAATAGCGCATACCAAGAAGAAAGTATAATTATAAACAAACAGGGAGAAGAATATTGAGAAGACCATTGAAGAGGTGGAAGGATCAATTCGGCCTATAATGAGATCGGAACAGGCCATTGGGGCTTAATCCTTGTTGTTGATGATGATGATGATAAATACAGATTGTTCCGAAACTATTCGTTCAAATTAATACATGAGGTAGAGAACGCCAAAACAAATATATTTCGATACGGAACATATGATCTCAGAAGTCAACTTGTAATGTTAGAGAACATTTTGTTAATGGTGCTGACGTAAGCTGTTGTGTCGGCCAAGGTGGCCCTGCGGCTGGCCACCCTGATCACCTTACCTCACGTGTCTGGATTTCTTCATCTGAGGGCATATTAAGCAGCTGGTATTTGAAACCGTTGTGGAAACAGAAGAAAACCTCGTCGGCTAGAATTGCCGTCGTTGACTGTACCATAGCGGACATGCCAGGAATCTTCGAACGAACTTGACAATCAGTGGTCAGACGATGTACTGTGTGCATACAAGCCAATGCAATGACCGTGCATTCGAGCAATTTTTGTGAATGGCACTGCTGCAATTAGCTTGTTAAACTACCTTCTGTGTAAATCGTCCCTAACATTACAAGTTGACTTCAGAGACAGTATGTTCCTTATCGAAATACATTTGTTTCGATGTTTTCTACTTCATCATCACTCCAGGGATTAAGCAATTGCCCGTTCCGACTTTATAATGCATCAGCCCAACGTCTTCTAGGTCTTCCAGCATCACGTCTTCCTCTTGCTTGATAATTTCTTGCTAACAATGGATATCTCTCCTTACTCATTCCATCTATGATCAATCCATTTCTGTCTGAAATTCGTGACCTTATCCAATAAAGGCTGTACTTTCAATTCTTCTCTTATATCCTCATTTCTTATTCTATCAAGTCTTGTACATCCTTTTACTTGTCTTAGGAACCTCATCTCCGCCGTCAGTATTCTATCCTGTTTTTTCATTGGAGCCCAAGTTTCACATCCATACAATATTGTGGGAACCGCCATAACATTATACATTTTTATCTTGGTTTCTTTTCTAATTTTATTTTTGTATGTTCTCTGTATTGTTCCACACACCGTCTGAAATTTATTTACTTTGGAGTCAATATCTCTTTCCACATTGTAGCCAACATAGCAGCCCAAATATTTGAAACTAGACACCTGTTCTATACTTTGATTTTCTAAAATAATTTTGGATCTCACTGGATCTCTTCCTCTAAAAACCATAGTCTTCGTTTTCCTTACAGAAATCTTTAGATCATATAATTTACATATTTCATTTAATGCATGCATAGATTTCTGTAAGTCGTCTTCATTTTTCTGTATTATGATTACATCGTCAGCAAATAGATTATTTATGCACACTTTATTATTTATGCACACTTTATTATCTATTCTTATTCCTGGATTCACTAAAACTTTCCACTTATTTAAAATATCGTCTATATATATACTTACCTACTTACTCACTGGCACTATCGAACCCGTAGGTTCATGGCCGCGCGGACATAAGCTCTCCATACATCCCTATCCTAGGCTAATGCTTTCCAATCATTCCCTGTATAATCTACTTCCCTCAAATCATAGTTAATGTTGTTCTCCCACCTCATTCTTGGTCTACCAACTGGGCGTTTTCCTTCTGGCTTTCCTACAAGAAGTTTCCATGCACGTCTTTCATTCCCCATACGCGGAACATGTCCTGCCCATCGCAGTCTACGAGACTTAACTGTTCTTATTATATCTGGCTTCCTATAAAGACCATGTAGTTCATTGTTATGAAGTCTTCTCCATTCACCTGTCTGTTCATCTCTCTTTGGTCCAAAATTTTTCCTAAGAACTTTATTCTCAAATATATATATTGAACAAAGTGGGTGATAAACTACATCCTTGTCGTAATCCAGTATTTGTTTTGATTGTATCTGTTCATTTGAATCCGTTATCTATAATTATATTTGTGTCTTCATATAATTTCTTTATTGTTTCAACAAGACACAGCGGGTATCCTTTCATTCGTAATATTTCCCATAATTTCTGTTTTCTACTTCTGTATTAATTTGAACGAGTAGTTTCGGAACAACCTGTATAAGAAAACCTATATATTGCGTGAGCCAGGTTGGTTTCTATCAAATTTTATGATACTATAGTACGAAAGTCCACCGCTGTGGTCTCGAGGTAGCGTGCTGCCTTTTCACGCAGCGGGCCCGGGTTCGATCCCCGCTCGGGACAGTTTTTCTGGGTGAGGTTTTTATCGGGGTTTTTCCTCACCTGTAAGACAAATGCCAGGAAAACTTATAATTCCCAAACGGTCCCCGAAATCATATGGCCATCGCAATCATTGTCATTCACATTCATCTTATCATCATCCTTCATCAGTGTAGAAAGCTACCACACCTGTAATTCCCTAGTAAAGCTGCAAAGCATAGCATGGAAATGCTATGATTGCAGTGAAAGACCTGCCTTCGGGCAGAATTATTATGGATGGATGGATTAGTACGAAAGGACCTAGTATTAAATAGTAGGCTATATTACAATACGAGGTTGGGAAGTGGTATTACAGAGTCGAGAAAAATGTTTAAAAACCGAGCGATATTGAAGTTTTTTAATTTCCGAGATTCTGTAAAACACTTCACAAACGTGCGTTGTACATTATTTTTTGCGCGAAGGTGTTTTCAAAATAAATAAATAATAGTAAAATAATAAAATCTTTCTTGGAAGTATTTGCGTTCATTATAAACAATTGACTTACGTTAGCAGTCTGGCCAATGTATATATGCTAAATGCCGAAAATAAGTGTTCACATTACAGCAGGCCTTGATATCTATCTCGCATAAAATGGCTGCAAGTATGAATGATTGTAATCAAAACAACGAAATTGAAGAAGCGTGGGAAGTTGGGTGTGCTTCTTTAGTGCCAGAGAAATCTAAATTAAGATATTAAAAAACATAGGCTACATTTCATTCAGAAAGTGGCTGGAGGAGAAGAATTGTAGTGTAAGTGAAAAAAGTATGATTGCTTATTTTGTCCTTAGGAGTGAAACATTAAAATCTCCAGCGAGTTTGTGGTCAGAATATTCAATGTTACACTAGTTAGCTTCCTCAAAAATAAGAATATTGGACGTAAAGCTAAAAAGTCTAAAAGTTTTCAGTAGAATTTTGTTAAGTAAACAAATAATCCAGCGACGATAAACGTACTCGAAGAGATGGAAATCATGAAAGCAGCTCACAACGACAGCCTGATAAACGAAAACGAACCCAATACATGCAACCCCCTCTACCAGATCTTCAGTGAAACACCAGTTTTGAATCCTGCCGATGATGGGACAAGTCCCGAAAGCGCTACAGTTAAATGATTAATTAAGTTGAGGAGACGGACCTTTCAGGTGAATATTCCATAATTTTATATTAATTAAGTAAACTTTCAATATTGTTTCAAATAAAGTTCAGTTCATTTAAAATGCAGTGATTTCTTTCGTATAATGCATATTAACACTACCATTTGGATATATTTTTGTATATACATAAAGGACAGTGGTTTTACTTCCCGCACGTGGGTTGTAATATGTAATATTACAGTATAGTTATTTAGGTTGGCAACCCCGAAATGTAGGAAGTTGAATTTTCAATCATGGTCGCCATTGCTGGTAAGTACGACAAAACGTACTATCGCGCAAAAAATAATGTTTAGTTTTTGTACACATGCATTATAATCATTATTCTAAGAAAACCGAAGCATATACTTCGAAAATTTATTAAATTCTTATTACTTTGTCACTGTATGCAGAGTCGTATCTGTACAAATGCAGGGAAATAAAATTTGAAATAGAAGAAGAGGGATAAACGCTTCACATCACATGTTTGTGGTTTAAAGATAGTTATAAAATATTTATTTAACATGTTTTAAATATATTCAACATCTTCCAGTGCCCAATATTAAGTTTTGATTATTTTCTTCCATTCATCTCTATCCTTTCAGTCACCATCCTGCAATTCCCTGCCCTTCATCAAATTCATAATTCTCTCTATCCATTGTCTTCTTAAGTCTCCCTCTTCTTTTCCTCCGATTTGAAACCCACAACAAATTCCTAACTGGCAATCTATCTTCAGTCATTCTCTTCACATGTCCAAACCATTGTAATTGTTTATTTCCCACAAATTGTATAACTGTTTCGTCGAAGTTCATCTTTTATCGGATATTACTGTATTTGATCCTGTCTAATTTAGAGCAATGAGCAGATCATCTCCTTATCTAATTATAGGTACTGCTGCTTTGTAGTTCGTTATTGGTTTGATAAAGGTTCAGGAAGGAAACCTGAAAAAAATTTCCCTGGTCCTCCAGGTTGGAGGTTGAGGCCAGCTCCCTGCTCATTTGTAAAAATAAACAATGCTAAAAAAACCAATACAAGTAAACCGGATGGATCAAGTTAACGACGGAAACAGCAGCGAAAAGGGCAATTTTTATTGGTTTGTGGAATGTTCAATTATAGGATAAAGTATCAATCAATTTTAATGCACTCCCTTCCACTTGCGTTCGGCGTAATGCCAGGTCAGGGGATGAGATGAAGCTCCTGATATTAAAAGTTGTAAAATTGAAATCATCAAACTTTCTTAATCAATTGTTCATTTATTCACACAATTTCTCTTCTTTCTTCCAGTTACTTTTTCTTTAATAATTTTTGATATTAATAAATGTCCGTTTCGTAATATGTTCTCATACCATGCAATTATAATACTAACATTTTATAAAGCAGTGGCAGTCCCCTTACTATTGTATGGTAGTGAATTTTGGGTTTTAACTAAATGAGAAGAGAAGATCATAGAAGCAGCTGAAATGAGATTTCCGAGAAGTACAGCTGGCTGCAAACTTCTAGATAAAAGAAGAAGTGAAGATATTAAAAATAAGCTAGATATTTTCAAACTTTTAGATAAAATAAAAAAAATGTAGAAAACAACTGGAAAGAACATGTTCAAAGAATGAAAGATGATCGGATCAAAAAATTGTACTTAATTACAAATCAAGAGGAAGACAGGAATATTGGTAGACCAAAAAAATAGATGGATTCAACTTTTTGAATGAGAATCAATGAGACCGGAACAAGCCACATGGGCTTACTCCGTGATTGTTGATGATAATGATGGCCATGTAATTTACTTCTTTGAGAGGCTCTCTGCAGTAACAAGGCCAATCTACAAACGTTGAAACAGAAATCAATGGCAAATGAACACAAATTTATGTTCTCTCTATCTATAATGGCGTAGCCCATTGTTGAGCCGTAGCCTCTCCTTTATAAGGAGTTACTAGACCAAGTTAATTTGAGTTAGCCTTATTTGCTCGTAGATGTCATGGATGGCATGCGGTCAACATTTGACCCAATGAGACATCTAACAGGCAAATGAGGTATTATAGGACGTTGATGTCGGTAAATTGTGCTTAGATGCCTCTTTATTCAGGCTTAAGGATCTTTTACGAACCTGAAAATCATCAAACTCGGGACTCACGGCTTAAAGTCCCTCCCGAATGACTTCCTCCTTGGATTTTTCCGTCCTAAAAATCCATCGACCGCGGCCGGGTTTGACCCTCTAGAGACAAGGAGCATGACTACTAGTCCACCTCTAGCACACAATAATTAAAATAATTCAATATACATCATTACATTTAAAGTATTTTTAGTTGTCGTTCAGAAACCTTCTCTATTGTATTCTATTCTTGTTAATTTTTCTGATTGTAGTATTTCTCGTAATGTTCACCTAAATTTTCAAGCTATGTGGTAAGGCATAGACTGTATATTACTGATAAAAACTGGTTATGATATTTTAAAACACGTTTCATTGATAAAAAATGCATAATACTGGCGCCGTAATAAAACTCTGACATTCAAAGGACAAAAGGACGAGTTTATTTTAGGTCTGTGTCCGAGTGCTCGTATATCCTTCAAGAAGGAACTTCCATTGTGCACTTTCCTGTTGTTAAATAGCCAAGCGGAAGCAGAGACTGAATGCAAAATGAGATGACAAACGTGCAAAGCAATACTAACTCAGTGTTAACGAGTACACAATTTCAATGATCCAACAGCATTGTTCTTTTTTTCTCCTTGGTTTTACGTCTCCTTTGTAGGTACTTCTACATGCCCCATTTCTCCCGGACCTTAGGCGAGGAATTTAAACTCTGGATCACATAGAGTACATGGATGGACGCCTCCCCGGTGTTGAGAGATCAGTTCCACAGAGTATTTAATACAGAGGAGAAACTGCGTACAGTGACACCTAAAATTTTACGATGAACTACAATGGTGGCGCTGTTTCGTAGTAAAATAACACGTAACTAAATAAAACAAATGCAAGGCACACGGCGTGTTCACTCGGAATTATGGGAAATTAGCAATTTTGTAAATGAAAATGTTTAACTGCCATAATTTCGTTCTATGTAGACGGTACTGTAAACATATATAGGCCTATATTATCGAAAGTTAAAAATCATTACTTAGATCTTATTTTACTCTAATTCGTAAGTAAATTCAAACTTTTTTACGTTTTTAATCTGAATCTATTTTCAAAGATAAACCTACTATATAGAAGTGATACAATTCTAAGATTTGTTAGGTTAGGAAGAGTGATGTTAGTGTAATTTCTAATAAACACTTAAAAAATGTGAGTGACTTTATAATGGATTTCAGATGTACGACATGGCTAAGGTTCTTTAATAAATATTGTATTACATCATAATACATGTTGTATAAAATATGTATGTGATAATAAAGGGGTAGGTCAATTGTACGTATTTAAAATAGCTCATAATGCACGTTTTTGAATTTTAATAAACGAAAATAAATTAGCATGTTTTATTTATTTCCATTCTTC
Source organism: Diploptera punctata (assembly GCA_030220185.1). NCBI lineage: Eukaryota > Metazoa > Arthropoda > Insecta > Blattodea > Blaberidae > Diploptera > Diploptera punctata. The sequence goes on along the minus strand of JASPKZ010003376.1, from coordinate 54,767 downwards.
CCTTCTGTTAAAATTAAAAAAAGATCTTTAGGCCTGAGAGGCTGGGTACAAATAATTCCATAACTATTCACCATATGGTGTTGTATGCCCACCGCTGTGGTCTCCAGTAGCGTGCTGACTTGTCACGCAGGGGGTCCGGGTTCGATTCTCGGTCGGGATAGGCCCCTGGGTGATGGGTTTTTCCTCGCCTGTAGGACAAATGTCACGAAGCTTAGGACCCAACGGTCCCCGAAAATCATCCGGCCATCATCATCCTTATCATTAAAATCATCATCCTTCACCGGTGTGGAAAGCAACGGGAAGCTACCACACCAATAATTCCCTAGTAAAGCTGCAAAGCATAGCATGAAATGCTAAGATTGCAATGAAAGACTTGCCCTCGGGCAGTATTACTATGGATGGATATGGTGTTGTATAATTATAATTCATAATTTTACCACCAGACGGTACTGAAATTCATATTAATACCACGAAAAAAATCAGATGTACTTAGTTCTACACTAGAGCCGCTTGTGACGTACGCGAAACTTGTTCACTTTCTCCTCTGGATACTCTATGGATCAGTTAAATATCACACTATAGGGTTTTCACGTCTAGAACATAGCATTGCTCTTATGAAGCAATTGTTGTTAGTGAACGTGTCCTTTTTTTGTTAGATTGATGTATTACTTAATTCATTTAAAACAAACAATTAAGTTAATTAATTTCACCACAACTTTGCCAGGAAGGTGGGTGCCCGATTTATGAGAAAATACCATTATGGAACTACAATATCATCCACATATTTAATAAAGTTAGCGGGTTAATTCAATTGCCGGAACAGTGTTAGCGGAGATGACACTTTGACACTCAGTCTGCGGCGTCAAGTGGCAACAGTGAGGCCACATACTGTACTACCTCTTTGACCCCCCATATATCCACATGTACTAATAGTAGGCTAATTAAAGTAAACATCAATAAAACTAAATATATGTACATACATAGAAACACATTATATAATGGAAATGGACAGTTAATGACAAATGAGGAAAATTTTGAAGAAGTGGCTGAATTAAATACCTAGGAACAATAATTACAAATAGGAATGAGATTTACAAAGAAATTAAACATAGGTCCAATTCTGGAAATGCATGCTATTATCCATTACATGGACTCTTGTCGTCCCAACTCTTTTCAAAAAACGTTAAACTTAAAATATATAAAACTGCTATATATAGGCCTACCAGTTATATTATAAGGATGCAAAACACGGACTCTTACTTTAAGGGAGGAAAGGAGATTACGAGTATTTGAGAATATAGTTCTTAGGAAAAATTTTTGGACCAAGGAGAGATGAACTCAGACAAGTGAATAGAGAAGACTGTATAACAATGAGCTATACGATCTTTATAGGAAGCCAAAGATAATAAGAACAGTTAAGTCTCATAGACTATAATAGGCAGGAAATGTGGCACGAATGGGAAATGAAATACGTGTTTGGAAGTTTCTTTTAGAAAACCAGAGGGAAACGCCCAGTTAGTAGATCAAGAATGAGATGGGAAATAACATTAACCATGATTTGAGGAAGTAGATTGTACAGGGGATGATTGGAAAACACTGGCTCAGAATAGGGATTAGTGGACACCTTATTACCGCGCGACCATGAACCTACGGGTTCGATAGTGCCAGTGAGTTAGTTTGTTATTACGGTATCATTTTTATAGACAATATGACATGTGACATAAATACCACAAAAGTAAACCCTAGTTATTTTTGTGTGTCCACTAATATTTCATGTAGGCGTACATATTATGCAATGAACATGATTAAGTATTTATGACAAATTTAGGGACGACACCTATGTCAGTAATTAAATTTTATCAGAAATCTAGATCATGGTGTGATTAAATTTTATGTAAGTTCTGGTATACTAGGCTCCAAAAATAATAATAATAATAATAATAATAATAATAATAATAATAATAATAATAATAATAGTTTTGTTTCCGTGGGAGAGTTAGGCCTTGTCTATCACTCAACTAGGTTAGAGCATAATATAGGATTCTAGAATTATATATAAGAAAAGATTGGCCTATAATGTGATTTTGTGTAAGTAATGCAATATACTTTATCAAAGAAACCTTATCACATTAAGAATGGGTGGGATCATTAAAATATGAGTAAGTATTTAAAAACAAAGGTGTAAAAGAGCTTTATCCTTTACATAATGTTGAAATATACTATCTTCGTAATCACAGAGTGTAACAAAACCCAACGCCAAAAATGAATTCTTCATATTGAGAGAAGAAAAAAGTATAGTATAACATGAGACCGGAAATTTATAATTAAAGAGATATTCGAACTTTTATGAATGTTTGTAAACAACTGAAAACAGACACACTACTCACCTTCTCACACTGTAAAGCACTGAAAACATACTTCTTCCCATCAACAAGTTGTCCACCAAATTACAAATATGAAATTCCCGACTATTTCCCGGTTTTTTCATGGCATGAAAAAAAAATTCCCGAGTTTTTTTTAGTGCTAAATTGAATAAATTCTGGTAAATTTAATTTTGTAAAACAATCTTTTTTAAATATGTGTAAGTGATGAAAACATAATTTTTTATGCTCAGGGCTTAAATAAGAATAGCAAAACTTTTTTTTATTATTATTTGAACACGAACTATTTTACAATAAAACATTGCAAACAATCTCACGTTAAAATTACTTCATTCATATCTTATTCCTTTAATCATTTGACAATTTCAATAAAATATTAAAACATAGGAAGAATTGGTTGGTTGTATTCGAAAAGCGAAAGATCGAGCGAAAAACACTTGAGAGTTACGTTAAAAATTGTAGTGTTCAATAAGCTTACTGCATAGCCCAGCTGATCTGAGTTATTGAACTACGTGTGCTCAGGTATTGTTTTGCAATACGATATCGTGTTGGCAAGGACCACATTTCTTTAGAGCGATAAGAATAACTCGGACAAACGTATGCTATGGTACAAGGATGAAACGGATATCCAGTACCTATCCGATACCCGGTCTAAATTTATTATCTGGCCGAATACCGGATTAAAAAAAATACGAAATGTAAAATTTAGGTACTTTATTTAATCCACATAAAAAATATAATCAGAATCTGGAATTATCTCCCCTCGTATATCAAGGATTGCCCGACTCAAAAACAGTTTAAAAAGAAACTCACTTCATATTTCTTTAGCCAATATAATAGGCCTATATAACCGTGTTCCATGTATACTTTTATTATTCCTGTATATTTTAAACTTTCTTTACTAAATCAATTACTTAATCTAATTATAGTTATTATTTTTGTTATTAATACTATTATTACTATTTTTGTTTCTTTCCCTTGTCAACTTTATGTTGTGTAGTCTATAATTATCTATTATGTATCATTTATCATAATTCTTTTTGCATGTATAATTTAACCCTGGTGAAGTGGAAGAAAATACCTTACGGTCTTAACTCCATCAGGTAAAATAAATAAATAATAAATAAATGTTTTCATTTTACAACATAAAATAGCACTGGTACATCACTAAGGGTAAATTATGGTGAATTAATACCGATTTCTCTGCAGGGTGAGTCAGAAGTTTATTCAAAAACTATGTTTTATATAAAAAATTACACCAATAACGTTAAGTAAATATTCTTGAATCATATTTTTTTTTCATATTATGTAGCTACCTGCCAAGATGTTTTCGACCAGTTCGACATAGGTATGTATCTACACCTACTTACCTAACCATAACATTTAATTGACTATTTAACTCATGCCCCAAATGGGAGTTAATGACTAATCACATTTCAATGATTTTTTATTTACAACCAATCACAGTCGTGTTTCGCCTCGAATTTATCAACGAAAGTTTATCATTTTAAAGAAAACACCTCCTTTTTAACATTCTGAAGAGGTCATAGCATTATTTTGCAGTGACTGACTCTCTAAAAAAATACCAGATTGTATATATAGTGCATGAATGTCAGCAGATAGCGCATGCGGGAGATAATATAAAACATGTGTAGCAATTAATTATACCACAAAAAAAAGAAACCAATGTTTGCACTTTCTTAAACGAATTATTTTCCAGGAAATGACGTTGGCAGAAAAAATATAATTGACATATTTATATCATAGGACATCAGAAATGAATTAATATCTATAATGTTGGTTATAAATTTCTCCACTACGGTGCATTCTTACAACATTGCGATCCTTTGGCAATAAATAATATGATCTGGTTGGAGTGATGAACAAAAGAAGCAAATGAAGCGTACCAATCGTTTCTCATTTGTTTTCAAACATCGCCATTTACATTAAATATATAAATATTTTAAAATAACTATATTTAAATAATTATTTGTGAGTAAACATCTTAATTTTATTCGTTAAATAGTCCTAACAAATGCAACTCTTGATTTACAAATTCTATAGATAAATTGGAAATCACTCGTGGCATTACTTATGATAAATAGATCGATCAATTCCATATAGTAATTAAAAACAAAAGAAAAAAGAAAAGTTAGTTTTGCTTGGTACATCCCTGTATTTTTTTCTTTCTTTCACTGCCACGAGTAATTTTTACATTGCATAACAAACAAACAGCTAACGTTGGATCGTCACTGTTTATATCAAAATATTCCCATAAAGGCGATATTTTCTTTACCAATGTCATTTTTGACGCTAAATCTTTTATAATTACTTACAAAAAAATTTTTTATAATAACCTCAAACTACAATAGGACATTTTGAATAAGCTCAAATGATCGTGTTTGCAATCAATTCAACAAGTCAGTGAAACACTTGCAAACTTCGCTCATGGACGAAAAGACCCGAATTCAGCCTACGTGAGCTCTCTCGTTACAATGCGCCAAACAGCTACGTATCCGTTTAATCTCTATTACGGTTTTATAAACATTTCTTGCAAGAAAGATTCCAATATCTGTACGCATTTTTAGAATGTGGTTTAACGATTGCGATTCTTTTCATTTTAATACAAGACAGATGCACGTCGTTTTACGAATTCCCGCCTATTTCCAGGTTACTTACAAATTCCCGACTTATTCTCGGGTTTCAAGATTTTCCCGACTGCTAGACACCCTGCATCACACTGTAAACCACTGAAAACAGACTTCAGACCAACCTAGACATGACGGGAAATCATTTGCGGGTGCTACTAACAAGTATTCAGGTGAACAGCAATTTTATTCGCAACATGTTTCCTTATTTACAGTGTTGATGGGAAGAAGTATGTCTCCAGCGGTTTACAGTGCGCTGAAAAAGTATGTATGATGTATGTTTTCAGTGTTTTACTAACTTTCATAAAAGTTAGAATAACTCTGTCATTTTAAACTTCCGCACTTTTTTCTTCTTTCAGTATGAGGAATTCATTCTTGAAATTTTGACGTCGAGTTTTGTTACTTATGTATACATTTGATTACAAGTCACTGAATATTTTAGGCCTATATAATCAAATTTTCAACTATTCTCACTTATGCTTCTGAAATAAGGTCAGAAACCTCCAAAACAAAACAAACGTTGGAAACACACAAAACATTATGACACTTAGAAAAATAATGATGAAGAGTGTTATGAATACATAGTCTTTATATATAGATTTTTTTATTTTTTCAATAGATTATTTTAATTATTTAAGCAAAGTCTTTTGAAATAGACGTTAGACATTCAAAGTCTGTTGAGATAGAGTTTAGACATGATATAGTTCAGAGCAAAGTTTTGCTTAAGATAACTGTAAACATCCCTACATTTAGTTCATTGGAATGTTAGTTGGTACAGTTAGGGTGACTTGAGGTCATGTTGAGTATATAACACTTGAGAAGTGAGGGTCTCGTGTCTGTCTGTGTGTGTAAACGGCTGAAGGGTAAGTCACCGACCATTTTCTTAATATGTAGTCCTTAACTTTGTAAAACGAATCAATTACCTTAACTGGTTGGATATTAAATTTTCAAAAGGGATATAACCTTTTTAATCATGTAGATTAGGTTAGATTTAAATTCCACAACTCCCTCTTCTCTCAAACCCCAGAAGTACTATAGGTTTTAATATAGGCTTAGATTAGAATTAGGGCTAGAATACTAAGGGTTTCTAATTATTTATACTTTAGAAATAAAATAGTTTAAATTAAGACTCCATTTGTTTCTTTCAAAACATGTAAACTGTACATCCTCATACTAGCGCTCGGCTAGATAAACGCTAACAGATTTTCCAAGTCCCGAAGGTCCTTTAAGTCTAAGAAATCCAGTTGGGTCCATAACAAAGAGAAATTACAATGTGAACGTGTGGAAATTAAAAAGTTGAAAAATTCAAATATTTAGGATCAATTTTAGAATCAGATGGGAAAAGTTATAGTGAAATTAAGAGAATAATTAGTGAAGGAAGAAAAGTAATTGGAATGTTAAGTTCAGTGATATGGAGTAAAAATATTATAAATAAAACCAAGACATTGATATTTAAATCGTTAGTACAAAGTGTTATGTTGTATGGTGCAGATACCTGGACGTTAGGTAAACAGCAAGCAAAACAATTGACAACAGAGATGGATTTTGGCGAAGGGCATCAAGAAAATCAAGAAAGGAGAAAATTCGGAACCAGAAATTTGAGAAGTAACGAATGTTAAACATAGTATTATACAAGTAATAGAAAAACGAAGATTGAAGCGGTATGGACATCTGAAGAGGATGGAGAATAATAAAATCCCAAGAATAATGTTGGATTGAAATGCTGAAAGCAGGAGGAGGGGGAAACCCAGGAAAAAGTGGATGAATGGACGAAGTGAGAAGAAACATGATCAGCAGACCTCAAAGAAGAAGTTGCTGAGGATAGAAATCTGTGGCGGAGCAAAATACATTTGGGCTGAGGGATAAGTACTATAATGTAAAGAAAACCCCTAATAAAAAATAATAATGAAGAAAATAAGACAGAATCAGAAGTTAATACTTTCAGGAACAATGTGAAATGAAACCAATAAATGAATAGGTAATAAGAATTAGGCAGGAATGGAATAGCTGTATCTCAAGAAAAAGTGATGACTGGCTATCAAAAGTCGTTTTCTCCAAAATAGTTCAACCTCTCGCTGTATAGGTACTTTTACGTCCCCCACGCCTTACAGCGGCCACGACCTATAGGAAAAACATTTTTTTGACCACACTCCCCGAATGACTGAGTGATCAGCTCAAACCAGGACCACCTACGAGACAACACGATCATTTAAAACGAAACATCATTCATTCACACATTCATATTAAACATGTCGAATATTGTAATGCTAATTATGACGGTTAAATGATGTTTAGGGACCGTTTGGACCTTAAGGTTTCCTAACATTTGTCTTAAAGGTGAGGAAAAGCCCAAAAAAGAAATATCATCCAGGAAACTTGTCCTGGCCGAGAATCGAAGCCGGGCCCGGTGCGTACAAGGAGCGACGCTACCATCAAGACACGGAGGAGGACTATCAAAAGTCCAACATTCCAACTGGCAGGAGATCGCCAGGAAGACCACAACAAAGATGGAAAAACTCGCTTCCCGCCAGGCTATACGCTTAATATCAAAAGAAGAAGAAGAAGAGAAAGGGATTACATTTTATCAATTTTAGCTATGATTACGTTCACAAAATGTAATTACGTTAACCTCTACAGTACAAACTAACTACTGGCATTATCGAAACCGTAGGTTCATGGCAGCGCGGACATAAGCTCTCCATACATCCCTATCCTGACCTAATGTTTTCCAATCATTCCCTGTATAATCTACTTTCCTCAAAATCATAGTTAATGTTATTCTGCCACCTAATTCTTGGTCTACCAACTGGGCATTTTCCTTCTCATTTTCCTACATGAAGCTTCCATGTACGTCTTTCATTTCCCATTCGTCCCACATGTCCTCCCCTATCGCAATATACGAGACTTAACTGTTCTTATTATACAGGGTGATTACAAATGATTGGAGCGATTTCATGATTTTATGGTAGCTGTAGTATTCGACATATTTTTCACGAACTTTTACAGACACATAGAGCAACTTCCCAGGTTTTTTTTTGAGATGTTACAGGTGCTCCATATGCTCCCCCTTGGTGATTCTGCAGATATCAAGTCTGTAATCAAGTTCGTCCCATACTCGACGTAACATGTCCCTATTAATTTGTTCAAAGGCATTGATTATGCGAGCTCGCAGTTCTGGTAAGTCTACTGGTAAAGGAGGCACAAACACTGAATGCTTTCACATACCCCCAAACAAAAAAATCGCACGGCGTCAAATCGGGGGAGCCGTGGAGGCCATGACAACAATTTCTGATCATTCTCTCCACTGCGACCGATCCATCGGTTTGGCAATCTCATGTTTAAAAATTCACGAACATCGTGATGGAAGTGTGGTGGAGCACCATCCTGCGTGGTAGATGAAGGTCTCACTGTCGGTCGTCTAGCTGCGGCATGAGCCAATTTTCCAGCATGTCCAGGTACACGTGTCCTGTAACGTTTCTGCTCGCAGAAGAAAAAAGGGGCCATAAAACTTTGAACTGAGAAACCGCACAGAACACACTAACTTTTGGGGAGTCGCGAATGTGCTGCACAATAACGCGGGGATTTTCTGTGCCCCAGATTCGCACATTGTGTTTGTTCACTTTGCCATTCACAAAGAATGTTGCTTCGTCACTGAAGACAAGTTTCTCACAAAAACCATCCTCATCCATAAACTGCTGCATTTGTGTACAAAATTCAAACCGACTCACTTTGTCAATGGGGTTAACGTAAGGGCTTGTAGAAATTGCAAGTGGTAAGGTTTATGCTTCAATTCTTTCCGCAAGATCTTCCAAACGGTCGGTTGTGGAATGTTCAGCTCTCTGCTCGCTTTTCGTGTTGATTTCTGTGGGCTACGTGTGAAACTCATCCGCACACTCTCAACCTTTTCTTCACTCACTGAAGGACGACCCGTTGATTTCCTTTTACAGAGGCATCCTGTAGCTTTAAATTGCGCATATACCATCGCCGAATGGAGTTGGCACTCGGTGCATCTTTCTCGAACTCTTCGTTCTGAAGTGTCGGTTGCACAGTTATCACAGATTGAGTTGAATGAAATTCAAGCACAGCATATGCTTTCTCCTCGCCTGTCGCCATCTTTGATAACTGCTGCGCTCTCTCGGTTTAAAGCTGAAACACGGCTGCGAGAGAAAACAAAAAAAAAACCTTATGAGTTTTTATACATACTTTAAAGTTCTGTGAAGATATGTCAAATAAGATAAGATCGCTACAATAAAATCATGAAATCGCTCCAATCATTTGTAATCACCGTGTATTTGGCTTCCTATAAAGACCATGAAGTTCACTGTTATATAGTCTTCTCCATTCACCTGTCTGTTCATTTCTCTTTGGTCCAAAAATGTTCCTAAAATACTTCATTCTCAATGCTCGTAATCTCCTTTCCTCCCTTAGGGCCGGTTTCACCAACATAGGTAACTGTATTAGCCAGTTTAAGCTATGCATTATACATGGGGAAAACTGGCGTAATACCTCTGTTGGTGAAACCGGCCCTTAAAGTAAGAGTCCATGCTTCACATACATGAATATAACTGGTAGAATAACAGTTTTATATATTTTCAGTTTATCGTTTTTTGAAAGGAGTTGGGACGTCAAAAGTCTCTGTAATGAATAATAACACGCATTTCCAGAATTGAGCCTACGTTTAATTTCTTTGTGCATCTAATTCCTATTTGCGATTACTACAGTACAAACTATTGATATAAAAATTTCCTGCGCAGTTACTAATATCCTGGTTAACCTTTGTGTCTTTACTACACATTATCTTCTTGAAAACATGTTATATATGTTTCGCGTGACTTCAGATAACTTTGACATTTCTACTACTATGTCTAGTCATGTGATTTGAAAATCGAACATTGGTCCTTTAATCGCAATCTGACAGTTTCTCTTACACTTATATTTTCTTTTCTTCTTACTTTGGTCTCTACAGGTGTAGGCAAATTGCCTGTTTCTCCGAATTGTTCAGCCCATCTGTTGTAGGACCTCCCTAGGTCTTCTCTCCTACCCAGTGGTTGGTAATGTAATGCTTTTAATTTTAACAGGTCTTCTAAAAGTAAAGTGATCCCACAACAGGCCCGGAGGCCCTTGGGGTAGTGGGAGGTTAAGGCTCCCACTTTTTCTAGACAATCGGCACTTTATGTCAGCAGGGTTGTCAGCCCTGCGTGACGGCCCGCCTTTTACTCCCAGAAAAAGCGTCTGGTACTCATTTCCGTTAGAGGCTGAGTCGACCCCAGGGACACAGTGCCGCCAGAGGGTTTGGGTCAGTTTTAAAATCTCTGACCCAAAACGGAACTTGAACCCTCGACCCTCCGGCTTGTAGCTCAGTGCCTTAACACACTACGCTATGGCGTGCCCCCTTAACAGGTCTTCTGGCATTCTCAAATCATGCTGTTTTGCATTTAAACTGATGCTTTTTATATATCCGTTAAAAGCTCTTACACCTTCCATTTATTACTTACAATGGAACTGTCAACCATTGCATGCCAAAACCTACCTTGAAATTTCTCTCAGAGGGAGCGCTGTGATGATAACAAAATATCTGCCTTTTTAACTGTAAGGCACAGACATTGAATCAAGAATCCAGCAAATGCAGTGTAACCCACTGTAGGGATCAGTATGGACTCACTGCATGCGTAAGAGCAGCATTTTGACTATTGTGACGTTCTACTAACTGACATAAGTGACGGATTGTCGGACAAATGGCAAGCGTGTCCATAATATGTGTATCAGATTCATATTTAAAATGTTCGAAAATACGATCACATTTCTCCATTATTCCACGAATTGTCATGACTACATCTAAAAGAGAGAAGAAAATCACACTGTCCTAATTCTCTTATTTAAGATCCTACATACCTCAATTCCCAATTATTTATCATCTCGTTTCCAGTATCTATCCTCCAACCATAACTTAAACACAAGATCACAACTTAGTCTCTTGCTTAATATACCGTAACATAGGACATCACATCACTCCATGTTCATATACTATCTTCACTTCTCGCAACTGGAATTCCCCTACCACAAGAAATAAGGGGCTGCCGGACATTGGCATATTTTAAAAAGAAATCAAAACATAGATAATTTGCTCTAACCTTAATTGGTGTTTTGTTTCGTATAACTCATCATATTTATACTATTATGATTATTATAATTATTTATTATCATTAGTATTAACTATTATATTATTTTTATTATTATTATCGTAAGTATTATTATTTTTATTAATCGTTATAAAATGTTTGTTTGTATACATGAAATTTACCACATTGCTACATTTAAAATAACATCTTTTAATTGTTTTATAATTAGTATAGGCGTAGGCTATATCTATATTTATCAAATATTTATTTGTATTTGTGCTGGTTGAGTGGAAGAGAAGGGCTTATGGCCTTAACTCTGCCAGAATAAATAAAACATTATTATTATTATTATTATTATTATTATTATATTATTATTAGAGCAGAGTGGATTAAGGCGGGACGCGGCACGGACAGCAGGTAGTGAGGGTTATCCAGTCTATCAATTCAGACGTTGCATTACTTCCCTATAGTGTAAATATGAGACTTGGAGCTATAGTTTAGTGCCTTGCATTTAAAAACGGCAGATTTTTTTATATAGCCTTGGTACATCACAACGCATCTCTGGAGGAGACTTTAAGGTAGGTTTCAGCATGCAGTTCCCTTGTTAGATCTCCACCACTTATTTTTGTCCCTTAATGGTTACTTCATTTACAGATCACAGGAATCTCATTTGAGAAAACTATTTATTCTAACTTTATTGTGCCACTAGGTTTGTGTTTTATGACATATCTGGCTTTCTTCCTCCTGACGTTGGCGGAATTGTAATCCATTTCTTCGGTTGTGAGGCACCTGGAAGACGGAGTTACATTACCCCGATGATATGTTGCGTGATAAATGATAATGAAGCGCCAGGAGAGCCCTTAAACCTAAATTCCAGACCACAGCCAACCACAGTAATAATTCCCTTTAAGGGTAAAAAAATCCCGGGACCTAATGAACTGTAGCCAGAAACGCTGACCACTAACCCATGAGTCCTGGTCAAATACTCTTATAAACACGAAGTACTAGGATGAACTTTTATGTGTGATTGATTAGTCCAGTAACTATGTATAGTTTCGTTTAAAATGCAATATCTCAGTACTATCACCTACAACAACCTGGAATAACTAATGAAGAACGTGCTTCAGGAATACGGGAGGCGTAACGTGGGAGTAGAGGAATTAAGTGCATAAGATTTTGCTGATAACATGGCTATGCTAGCAGAAGATGCAATGACACCGAGGAACATGCTGATGGATCTAAAATTGTAGATGCGAGGATTATTTATTTTTATTTATTTATTTATTTTACCTGATGGAGTTAAGACCTAAGGGGGCTTCTCTTCACTTCACCATTGTTAAGGTTAAATTATACATATAATAACAACTATGAATTACTACATGATTAATGATACATAATAGATGTAGGCAGGCTCACAATATAAAGTTGAACAATGGAAAGAAATAATTTAGTAATATAATAATAATAATAATAATAATAATAATAAATAATAATAATAATAATATATCTTCTTCTTAAACTTTATTTGTAGGATTTTCATCCTGTTTATTTCCAAAATCACTCCTCGGAGGAAGACGTATTGGATGTGCATTCACTGTCTAAATAATAATATTAATAACCTAAAATTTGATTAAGTAATTAGCTTGGTAAAGGAAGTTTAAAATATAAAGGAATAATACTATTATACATGGAACACGGATATATATTATATTGTCTAAGGAAGTATGTAGTGAGTTTTTTCTTGAACTGTTTTTGAATCGGGCAGTTCTTGATATACGAGGGGAGGGAATTCCAGTCGGTTGGATGAAACAAGGAAGGATGAGGAATAGTGTAGTGAGATGTTCGATGTAGAGGAACAGTTACAAGTTAATTTTTCTCTCGATCGTGTGTTTAAGTTATAATGGGAGGATAGCGAATGGAAGCGAGTAGAAATATAAAGGGGTGATGAGGTGGACAAAGTGTTGTATAAGATGCAGAGGCAATGTATCTTCCGCTTGTCTTTCAATCGGAGCCAAGACAACATTTTAAATACTGGATTTATGTGGTCTGATTTACGGTGATTGCATATAATTATAACGTGCACAAGCATTATGAACTCGTTGCAGTCCTTGTCCGAATGTGATATTCATGCCAGTTAAGAGCAAGTCAAAATAATCGAAATGCGGCATAAACAAATGGGATGAAGATAAATATAAATAAGACGAAGGTCATGATTATAGGAAGAAAACCAAGGAAAATATACATGAGAATTAAAGATAACGTCATTGAGCAAGTGGAGAACTTCATATACTTGGGTTGTATTATCAGCAGTAACATGAACTGCTGTCGAGCAGTAAATCAGAGGATAGCAATGTTGAAAGAACATTTAACAAGAATAGAAGCATTTTCTGCGGACCTTTGGCAAAATAATTACGGAAGAGAGGCTAGTGAAATGCTTTGTGTGGAGTGTAAATTCATGGTGCAGATACTTGGACATTACGAAGGAATGAGGAAAATCGAGCTGGAGACTTTTGAGAATGGAGCGTATAAAATGGACTGACAAAATAAAAAATAATAATAATAAAAGATGTGCTAGACAGAATGGGTGAAGGAAAACAACACTGACTGGAACTCATAACGAAGAGGAAAAGAAATTGGATTGGCTACTGACTGAGAAGAAACTGCCTGCTGACGGATGTCCTAGAATAAATGGTTAAAAAAACATCAGATGATGGACAATATTAAAAAAATGGTTTGTATGCGGATACAAAAAAGGAAAAGCTGAGTTAAGGAAAGAGAGGAGGATGCTGAGTTTGGAGTGAAAGACCTGCTCTTGGGCAGAATACTACGTACGTATGTATATATCTCAGTAACCATCTGTTTAACTCATGCCCCAAATGGGAGTCATGACCAATCACGTTTCAGTGATTTTTGTTTTACAACCAATTGCAGTCGTGTTTCACCTTCGATATTTATGGAATTCTGTTTACCAAAACAAAAGAAGCTTCTCCTTTTAATATTCTGAACAGGGTCAGAGCATTATTTTGCAGTGACTGACACTCAACAAATACGTTGAAATAGCAAATAATGAACAGATTCCTTCGAACTACAACATTTTGATAATTGCGTGTTCAATAATTGTGTTTTATAATAATGATTTTACCGAGTTGTTTCCTAAAAAAAAAAAAAATTAATATACCTAACGATATAAAGTTGGGTAATAATATACAGTTTCATGGTGTTTCATTTTTTCCCACTAGGGTGCATTCTTGCAATATTACGATCTCTAGTGGGTGTATCGCTTATTGTGACCCTATTCGGCAATAAATAATTTTTATCAAGTTGCATGTGAATAAACATAACCACACATTTCTGATTTGTTTTCAAACATTCCGTTTAAATTTAATATTTAAATATTTTAAAATACCTGTAACTATATTATATATAGATATATATATATATATATTATATTAAATTGTGATTTTTTTTAGGTAAACAGCTTAACTTTATAGTCGTTAAATAGTCCTAACAAATGCCACTCTTGATTTCGCAATCCTCTAGATCTTCTTCTTCTTCTTCCTTCCAAGTTATGAGGTCAAGGCCTGTTATGATCCTATAGAAAATTTTCCCATCCAGCGTTTTCATAGGACGGCAGGGGGTCCTCATCTAGGGGATATGTGGATTGGCGACCACAAGGTGCCCAAGCTGAGCAAAACATTTCTTCCACTTACTTGTGTTTTGCACTCTTTAACTTACTATCTAACCTCTCTTGGTTAACTACTGTTTTTTTCGACCCCGACGCTATTAGGGCATCCGAGGGCTAGGGAGTCTTTCCTTTCTTCCATTCTTCTTTCCTTTATTTTCTTTTCTTCTCCAGAAAAAGCCTGACCAGAGGCTATAAGATGGCAGCCCCATCACTGGTCTTGCCTTCCTTGGCCAGCAACCCAATCGAAGGGACTATTATTATGCTTTCAAGTTTTATACGAGAATTTCCCGGAAGGATCAACTAAAATCATCTAGATAAAATTTGGAAATCACTCGTGACATTACTTCGATAATGAGAAATACTGAACCTAAGACTTTGAAATTCCAGACACATGAGTACTAACTATGGCAATAAGGTAAATAAATAATTACTGCGAATGCTGTAATACATATGGAATTCTGTTTTTGAATTACACTTAATTCGTCATTCAAGGTTGTAACTACTGTTATTGTACTGCGCATTTATCAAATGACTCCATAAAAATAGCCTAGTTTTTCAGTTACGTAATGGTGGGGACGTTATCAGAGCTCTATTATTACTATAATTATAAATGAGTCCCACCAGTGTCTTTTTATCATTGAATATACTTATCAGCTTTATACCAAATCAACAAACAGTACTATACTTACATGCATTGTCATAAAACTATCTCCAAAGCATGAAATTTGCAAATATTATTTTGTATTATTGTTTATGTTTACCAAGAGTGGTCTCAAATTGATGTACACACTCTTTGAATGTAAGTTATTTCTCAGCCAAGAAATGAGACAGAAAGTACAATTTTTGTTGTTGTATAATCCAGAGGCATGGCACAAAGAAATTAAACATAAGTTCAATTCTGGGAAATGCATACTATTACGCAATACAGGGGACTGTTTTGTCCCAACTCCTTTCAAAAAAGTTAAACTGAAAATATATAAAACTGTTATTCTACAAGTTATATTATATGGATGAGAAACATGGCCTTTTACTTTAAGAGAGGAAAGGAGATTACGAGTATTTGAGAATAAAGCCATTGGTAAAAGGGCAACCGCTGAAAAGTGGAAAGACCCTCAATCGGAGGAAAAAAATTGACCAAAGAGAGATGAACAGGTAAGTAAATGGGGAAGACTGTTTAACAGTGAACTACATGGTCTTTATATGAGGCCAGATATAATAAGAATAGTTAAGTCTCGTAGACTGCGATGGGCAGGACACGTGGTACGAATGGGAAATTAAATACATGCATGCAAACTTCTTGTAGGAAACCAGAAGTAAAAACGCACAGTTGGTAGATCAACAATGAGATGGGACAATAATATTAACCATGATTTGAGGGAAGTAGATTATACAGGAAATGATTGAAAAACATTAACTCAGGATAGGGATATATGGAGAGCTTATGTCTGCGCGGCCATGAACCTATGGGTTGATAGTGCTAGTGAGTTAGTTAGTTAGGTATGATCCAGAAGACACTGGAAAAGCATAGCAAACACGTTCATCGTTCTTCGTGTGTTTATATACAAAACATGGCGGTGAAATGATCATTCGATGAATGTAAATGTTTACTAAAGTGTTATTGGGAAATGGAAAATGGTTGTTGAAGTTCAACGACGTTGAGGGTTGAATTTGGTAAACCACAACAAGGGTAACAATAACAAGGAATCCGAGACAAGTTTGAAGTCGATGGAATGGTGCAAGATGTATTGAAAGGTCGGTGCGGAAGAAAGAGAGAGGTTCCACTGATAACGAGAGCGCTGATGCAGTTATGCAGGTTTCTGCACGATCCCCAAAGAAGTAATTGGGACATATATGTGATATTGGTATCGGATAATTTAGTGTATATCGAATTTTGCGAGCTCGAAAATGTTAAGCCATAGGCTACATTCCGAGACTTGTCCAGTACTTAATAAAGACGACCCAGATAGACGACTCAAATTTTGTAAGTGGTTCCTGCACAAGTGAGATGAAAAGAAATATTTTCAACACTAGATTGTTTGGCCAGATGAAGCCATTTTTAAACTTAAAGGCACAATTAATCGACAATATCTAACGAAACCCCAAACATCGTTATGTCAATCTTCCAGAGGATTAATTGAGCCGTACTTCTTCGAAGAGACTGTCAGGGGCCAGACTTACCTGGAAATGTTGGAAGTCATGATTACATGTCTTAATGATCACTTTGAAAATGAGATTTACTTCCAACAAGATGTGGCTCCACTTCACTTTCATAAGGATGTGAGAAATTTTCTCGATCACATTCAATCAGAGATGGGTAGATGAAGAGGAAGTACTACAAGAGTTCTCGCATCGATCTCCCGAATTAATCCCTCTAGTCTTCTACCTTCCGGAGACTTTAAAGCACACGGTATACGTCACAAAACCACAAACACTGGAGGAACTGAGAGAAACAGATTGAACATGCTATCGATGATATTCCATTAGCAACAAGGTATGTCTCTATGTTCGACGTCGTTGTTGGGAGTGCATTATATCAGATAATGGACATTTTGAACATGTACAGGCTTAAGGAATTATAATACAACAAAAACTGTACTCTGGCTCATTTCGTTGCTGAGTAATAAAAGTTGCAAGGAGTGCATACACACTGAAGTTACATTAACTGTTATATGCGTAGGCCTATATATATATATATATTTTTTTTTTTCACATTGGAGCATTGTCATAATATATAGGATAAATCGTTTTTATGTAGAATATACAAAATTATAAATCAAAGTAGGACTACTCGCTCAGATTTTAAAATGTCATCTTTGAAAATCTTGTGCGGACATTTACCACTGGGTTACCCGATCAGCTATGAAGTTCTCTCTATGGCAAATTGTTCACTTAAAAAATTATAAATAAAAACAACGGGGGTAGTTATTGTATATTTGAACAGGATACATAAAAAGGAAAGGAGGATGTCGTATCGTAGTTGATTAAGGTAATAAGCTACAAGCCGGAAGGCAATATCCTACAACGCGGAAGGTCGCGAGTTCGATTCCCTATGGAGGTGAAAATTTTTAAACCGGCCTAAACTTTCTGGTGGCACCATGTCCCTCAGGCTCTAATTGAAATATGTATAGAGGCATGTTACAGGAGTAGAGACGTCCGTCACGCAGGGCTGACGTCTCATGCCAATTATCCAGTAAGATGGGAGACTTAACCTCCCCAAAAACCATGAGTTTGAAAATAACATTGGTTGTTTTCGATTATAATTAGATTTCACCTCCTCTCGCACCTCTCTTAGGTGGTGTTAGTGGTCTCTTATCCCAACGAAACCTCTTGTAGAATGTAAGTTTACATGTGTACCGAGTTTTTGTTTAAATTACTGTAGGTGTTCTAGAATTATGCTGAAACATATACAGGTAGTTGTCGATATATATTTTTATCCTTTCAGTCCCCCTCTTACTCTCCTATATGTGTGTGTGTTTTGTAGATTTCACGGATACAAGTATGATAATAAGGTTTCTTGGGTTTTCCGCGTCACAGATTCAAGGTTTTTCGATGGCCGGTTTTCCGCGTCATAGATTCAAGGTTGGACGATAGCCACTGGTTCCACCGTTTCGACATGATTCCACATGATGCCGTGCATATATATATATATATATATAGACAATGAGTTCTTTATATCAAAACACTCAGAAAAACATCACTGAACAACTTGTGAAAGTTTGTCGGTAGACTTTGTATTTACACAGTATACAGGGTGTTTCGAAATTCAATGCTCAAACTGCTAGGTATGATGCAGAAGGCAAAAACAAATATATTTTGTTAAATAACCATGTGTCGGAAATTCGTACGTATTGAGTACGGAGCATGCGAAAGTAATACGGGAGTGCAGAAATGTGCTAGTCGTACATTCTCTGGGCTTGCTGACTATTACCCTCAGCCGCACCATAGACAAAGGGCATGTCTCACAGTTCTCTCCATGAGTAGCGTTCCATGTTGATGCTTAGTCCGTTACACAGTTACTAGTGCTGTTTACTTACTCAGTGTCGAAATATGGCATCACAATGCACTGCACACTTCAAATCAAGTACAGTATTTAGTGTAATGGATTTGTAAAAATAATTGCTCATTTAATATCTCCTCCACTCTCGTACTATCTTCGCATGCTCAGTACTCAATACGTATGAATTTCCGACACATGGTTATTTAACAAAATATATTCGTTTTTGCCTTCTGCATCATACCTAGCAGTTTGATCATTGAATTTCGAAACACCCTGTATATGTATATACATCCATCCTTAGTAATTCTGCCCGAAGACAGGTCCTTCACTTCAATCATAGCATTTTCATGCTATGCTTGCAGCTTTACTAGGGAATTCTAGGTGTGGTAGCTACCCGTTGCTTTACACACCGGTGAAGGATGCTGATGGCCATATGATTTCGGGGACCGTTTGAGCCTCAAAGTTTTCCTGACATTTGTCTTACAGGTGAGGAAAACCCCGATAAAAACCTCACCCAGAAAAACTGCCCCGACCGGGGATTGAACCCGGGCCCGCTGCGTGACAAGGCAGCACGCTACTCGAGACCCCGGCGGTGGTATTATATATGGTATGATAAGAAAATAAATGCCTGGACGGGATTCGAACCCGGAACTCTGAGCCTGTACCTCAGCATATATATATATCATATATATATAAGATATATATATACAGGTTGCGCGTAAGTCAATTAACCATTGCACATGGATGCAACGGGGAGAAAAAAAAACAGATTGGGGAAACTGGAGTTCGAAACGGGACCTTCACAATAAAATCTCAAACACTACTGCTTGAGTAATTTGCTAACTAGGGAACAATTTCAGTAGTTTTTTTTGTATAGATGTTGTAAGCTACAGAAACTAACATATTGGCATTTCGGTTAAATTATTGTGCTGCACCCTCTAAAGGCATTAAAAATTAAACCCCAGAGTCATACTATTATAGTACTATGCTTATAAAAAATCATGCACTTACAGTATATAATTGACTAACTAACTAACTCACTCACTGGCACTATCGACCCGTAGGTTCATGGCCGCGCGGACATAAGCTCTCCATACATCCCTATCCTGAGCCAATGTTTTCCAATCATCCCTATATAATCTACTTCCCTCAAATCATAGTTAATGTTATTCTCCCACCTCATTCTTGGTCTACCAACTGGGCGTTTTCCCTCTGGTTTTCCTACAAGAAGCTTCCATGCACGCCTTTCATTCCCCATTCGTGCCACACGTCCTGCCCATCGCAGTCTACGAGACTTAACTGTTCTCATTATATCTGGCTTTCTATAAAGACCATGTAATTCATTGTTATGCAGTCTTCTCCAATTCCCTGTCAGTTCATCTCTCTTTGGTCCAAAAGTTTTCCTAAGAACTTAATTCTCAAATACTCGTAATCTCCTTTCCTCCCTTAAAGTAAGAGCCCATGTTTCTCATCCATATAATATAACTGGTAGAATAATAGTTTTATACTCGTATATTTTCAGTTTAACGTTTTTGAAAGGAGTTGGGAAGTCAAGTTTCTGTAATGCATAATAGCATGCATTTCCAGAATTGAGCCTATGTTTAATTTCCTTGTGCATCTCATTCCTGTTTGTGATTATTGTTCCTAGGTATTTGAATTCAGTCACTTCCTCAAAATTTCCCTCATTTCTCATTAGCTTGTCCATTTCCATTATATAATGTATTTCTATGTGTGACCATATATTTTTAGTTTTATTGATATTCACTTCCAGTCCCTACTTCTTAGTGCCACTCAGTAGTGTGTGCATGTTGGCCTTTAATATCTCCTCGCTATCGCCCAATAGTACTACATCATCAGCTAATTGACAACTACTCAATTTTTCAACAAACTGATATCAAATATTTGTAGATTCATTTGTATATTTCGCGTATTTGTCGTAAATTCAGCCAAAAAGTAAATTATTATAAATTAAAGCCAGATTAGTGAAGAATGCAAGGATGCCACGTGCTCATCGCATGGAGCTATTTTGTTGGCTGTCTTACAGGCAGCACGTCTAAACGAGTTCTAAATTTAACATGGGAAATCATGGATATAACACACGTCCTTACTCCGTTGGAGGATCCATCGCTCAACTGCATTGTCATGCTTCAAAAATAACGCACGGTTCAAATAAAATATTATAGAATACAACAATTTGCTTCCGGTTTCATCTGCCAACTTGAAACATTGAGGTATCCCCAATTTTCTGGAAACCTTATTTCAGTTTTTTATTTATTGAATGCCAAACAACTAAACAATAAACCTTGTTTATATCCTACAAAATTGATTTATTTACTAGAGGAATAGCGATTGACTATAGGGTTGAACTCAAGAAGAAAAGAAAGCTTAAATAATTTTATGGGACGATAAGACCCTATAGAGTTTTATAATTTTATAAATTAAATTAGTTGGATTATTATCTTAATTTTTGAAATTATTTTGTTGGGGTGATGGAGAGATACAATTAACCCTTTTTTAAAAAGTACACTTATTTGTGGTTAATTGACCCGTATATTATGATTAGAAGACTAAATTACCTTATTTTATTTTTTTTACAGGAGAGTAAGGCCTTTAGGCCATCTCTTCTATTCAGGAAAAAATATTAAAAATAAGCCCACAAACATGATTTAAAACTAACAAATCTACAAAGTTGCATAAGTCTTAAACATATAGTAAATAAAGGTTAACTATAACACGAATATAACTAATTTACATATTATAATGGGAAAATTAACATGTAAGATCATACATCATAATAAACATCAAGCCTCGGGAACAAGTACATTTTAATTACTTGGGTTGTTGTAATTGTACCATAAACACCAAAACTGAAAGAGGCATAAAATAATATAAACTGTCGAAATTTCAAATTATATGCGGAACCTAGGCCTATATATAAGGCATTAAAAGAACAAAAACAAGAAGAGATACTATACTGAAGTTTTATAAAACATTGGAAGTTCCTGCATTACTTTATGGGAGCGAAACTTGGGTAGTGACAAAGAAATACAAAGTAGAATGCAAAGCGTTTAGTTTTTCAGTTTAACACGTTTTTTGAAAGGAGTTGGGACATCAAAAGTCTCTGCAATTCATAATAGCACTTATTCTACCAGTTATATTATATGGGTGCGAAACAGGACTCTTACTTTAAGGGAGGAAAGGAGATTACGAGTATTTGAGAATAAAGTTCTTAGGAAAATTTTTGGACCAAAGAGAGATGAACAGACAGGTGAATGGAGAAGACTACATAACAATGAACTACATGGTCTTTACTGGAAGCCAGATATAATAAGAACAGTTAAGTCTCGTAGACTGCGATGGGCAGGTCATGTTGCACGTATGGGGAATGAAAGGACGTGCATGGAAACTTCTTGTAGGAAACGCAAGAAGGAAAACGACCAGTTGGCAGAGCCAAGAATGAGGTGGGAGAATAACATTAACTATGATTTGAGGGAAGTAGATTATACAGGGAATGATTGGAAAGCATTAGCTCAGGATAGGGATGTATGGAGAGCTTATGTCCGGCGCGGCCATGAACCTACGGGTTCAATAGTGCCAGTGAGTAAGTAAGTAAGAATGCAAAGCGTAGAAATGAACTTCTTTAGAAGAACAAAAGACTGCACAAGACTGGATCGGATAAAGAATGAAGATATAAGAACAGAGTTAAATACATATCCACTGAATGAAAAAATACAATAATATTGAGATAAGTGGTTAGACGTGTAGAAAGAATGAATTGTAAACAAGATTACCAAAAGCAGTATATAACTACAAGCAAAATGGATCAAGGAATGTAGGAAGGCCAGTGAAAAGATGGACAGAACAAGTTCAACTCTGAGGCGGAACAGGCAGTTTCCCTGGCCCGTGAAGTGAAGAAGAAAATAGAGTAAATTTAAAAGAATATGGAATTTATCATATGCCATATGAGCGCGAAAAAAAATATCTAGGATCACCTCTATGATTAACATATGTAAATGAGAGGTCAGCAGCTGGTATCAGAAAGTACGAGAACATACTTGAGATATTGTAAGCTTCCTTAGTAAGGGAAAATGAAGAGAAAATGGGGTAGATGACGTGTGTTAAACGTTACCCATATCTGCTACAATAGTAATCGCAATGTCAGGGGTAATTCCTTCATCTACAGATTTCGCCCATGTACATTTATGTCCACGGATTCTCTAAAGTCCCATATATTAATGTAATACGGGACCGACGACACTTTACTTTGAAAGAATTCGTGACCTCGAATTTTCCTCACTCGAAGAGATTCATGGAACTTCGTTAGGATCAAATCCGCTAACTTCCGGCAAAATGACCACAGTCTTCACAATATCATTATAATATTATAACCTCAGGCTCTTGAGAACCACCAATGCAATGGGGGAGGGAGGGAGAGGGGAGAAGGGAGAGAGGGACGGAGGACAGAGAGAGAGAGAGGGGGAGAAGGAGGGGGAGAGGAGAGAGGGGAGGGAGGAGAGAAGGAGGGGGAGAGAGAGGAGAGAGAGAAGAACGAAAAAGAGGAGGAGAGGGAGAAAGAGAGAGAGATATTTATTCTAAACGATGGACCAATAAATTAGTAAACTATTTCCCTTTTTTTTGGCCTGATTTATAAAACTAACTATATATCTATACAAGAATAGGTGCATAATTTTACGAAATAGAACTGCCAAATAATGAAACAAATTTTAAAACGGAGTTGAATAGTTCATAAATTAATCAACATAATAATACTAATAATTAATAATAATAATAATAATAATAATAATAAAACTGGTAGATTAATAACAGGTTAAAACTATTTTATCTAATGGACGCTCTTTAAACAGTTGAGGGCATATAATTCAAAGGTGCACATGAAAATACCGATAAATGTTGCTCTTGGGTTTATTTCAGGCTTGAGATAATAATAATAATAAAGAAAGAAAGCCCATAGCCAAAAAATGAGGGAAATATGGATTCAAAGGAAACGCATAGTATGCATAATATTTAACACGAAATAAGGAACAAGTAAATAGCGAGAGAAAAAAAAAAGGGGGGTTTAATATCGGTACATGACAAAATAAAATAAGTAAAACATTTGAAAAAAATAAAAATAAACAAATAAAAATAGAAAATGATTGTGTGGTGAAAGAGAAACAACAATAAGGGATAGGGAGAGAGATATAATATAAACTAACTAAATAAATATTGCAATGGTGCGGCACGGTTACTTGAAGAGCAATGCACCGGACTGTGAATGTTTTTTCCACTCTCGCAGTCGAGTATTCGTACAGTATATACTAATTGTTTCTGTTGAGACATAAAAACTCAATACATTGTAAGTACAATTTCAACTAACAAAAAGTAGTAGGCCCTACACAGTGCTCTGCTATCTGTATAAGGTATTCAAAAATAGTTATTGATGTTAACAATGTGGGAAACTAATATTTACATTCTTCGCCCCGCTAGCTGCACTTGTTCTTGAAATCAGCTGCAATGAGCAACCGTGCCGTTACGAACCGCCAATGACGCGATTGAAATTTAATGACAAATAACACGAGTTTTATTAATTTTGCAGCAAAATGACTAATGTCATCATATTTAATGTCAATCAGTTAACATATCCTCAATTTGTTACAATCCAACTGGTCCAACATAAGTACTTCCCTTGTAAGGACTTTGCGTAGTCCTACATGGGCTCATTCGTAATAGTAGTAGTAGAATAGGCGGCTCCGTGGCGCAAGTAGTTAGACACTCGCCTCTCGCAGCTGGTGTCCCGAGATCGAATCTTTTGTCACTCCATGTGGGTTTCGTGGTGGATGAAACGGAGCTTGAGCAAGTTTTTCTCGGGGTTTCTCCCGATTTCCCCGGCCACTAATTTAATTCCATCAATTCTCCATGCTCGTCTAATCCATTTAGTTTAATTTCATTCATTCGCCCTGTGACGGTGCGTCAGGAGTGGTCGGCCTTTACCCTTGTATTTCACAGACCTGTATAAATATAGGGACTTCATCTCATCTCATCCCTCGACCCGATCCTGAGTTGGACACGAGTTAATTTACTTTAGTAGTAGAATAAGAGCAACGGCAGTAGCTGAATCACTGAAATGAGATTTCTGAGAAGCGTGGCTGGCTGCTAACTTCTACACAAAAGAAGAAGTGAAGATATTAGAAATTAGCTAAATATTTTTTAAACTTTTAGATAAAATAAAAGAATCTACAAAAAAAAAAACTGGAAAGTACATGTTCAAAGAATGAAAGATGATCGGATTCCAAAAATTATACTTAATTACAAACCAAGAGGAGACAGGAATATTGGTAGACCGAAAAATAAATGGATTCAACTTTCTGAATGAGAATCTATGAGACCGGAACAAGCCACATGGGCTTAATCCGTGATTGTTGATGATGATGATGATGCAGTAGCTGAAGGGTTTCCTGAAGCACGCCATATTTGAATGTAATATTACGGTATATTTGTCCTGATGAGTGAAAGAGAAGGGCACATAGCCTTAACTCCACCAGGCTAAATAATAAAACCTGAAATTTAAATGTTTTATTCCACGATTCCTCCTATGACAATTTTATATTATTTTATACGTAGTTTATAATATTGGCTCTGACAACTATTATGTCATTTTTTGCCCATCTGGATTGGCCTTGAGGTTTTATTAGTAAATCATATATGAACAGAGCAGATGACAATCTGTCTTGGATATCAATCTTCATAATCTGATCTGTGATCTTTTTTTTATGAGATGTTCATATTATTAGCCTGTGTAGTATGAGTCACAGTGTGTTTAAAGTCAACAATGGGAGTTTTTAATAGAACTGATAAGTGATAACGAATACACCACTTAAACCACACTATTTCATTACTACACATATAAATGCAATACAACTTGTATAATCATCTATTATAAAAACTTTATACAGTAAAACTTGTTTAATCCGGAACGTGAATAATGCGGAAATATACCCAATGTGAACAAATTTATTGGTCCCGGCGAATTAATAGTAATTTTAAGTGTATTTATTTTGTATAAAACGGAATCTGTCCAACACGGAAACGGAATATTTTTTAACAATTCACGAAAAAACATGTTATAAAGCGGAAAGGCAGAGAAAAAAATTAGTTTCCATTTTATTAAATTTCCGTTATGCCAAAAATCAATAAGGAATGATTTCTGCCGCCGGGTGAAATATAGATTCTACCTGTACCTGAAGTTTTATTTCGGCCTCACTACACACCCGTAATGCAAAATACGGATACCTGTCTTACAAATAACCATTGCACTGTAAAATCTTAAATTAGTTTAAGTTCTGAGACCGATCTTTCACAGGTAACGTTCTGAATTTACCAAATAAAGATGGCTAAAACGTTATGTATCATTCTCATTAAACGAAAAGTGAAAGTGATTGAAGATAAATCTATTTCCGGACCGATACTCCAAAGTCAAGCTCTAGCTGATGCTAAATTCCTAGGGAATAACGGTTTCAAGGAATCTTCAGGTTGGTTGTGGACAGTTTTAAAAGACGACACAATGTAGTGTGGAATGAAATTTGCGGGGAATCAAAGGATGTGGACGAAAGTGTAGTTAGCGAGCGGAAACTGAGAACTGCATACTTTAATATCGGGATACGCACCTAAGAGACATTTTTAACGGTGGCGAAACGGACTGTTTTTTTTTTTCGCATGTTATCGCCGAAGTTGCTCATACAAACTATACTTCACTTTTCAAAGGCAGCGGAACTACAATTAATCCAAGGCACATAAAAATACATATGCGGAACTCTAATCTAAGATTTTAAATACATTTTAGTTTTTTATAATGCGGAATTTTGTCTAATGTGGAAAAAATTGGTCCCAAGCGATTCCGCTTAGAGCAAGTTTTACTGTATAATTGTTCTGTCCACCGCTGTGGTCTCGAGGTAGCGCGCTGCTTTGCCACGCAGCGGGCCTGGGTTCGATTCCCGGTCAGGATAGGCTTCCTGGGTGAGGTATTTTTCCTCGCCTATAATACAAATGTCAGGAAGATTAGCATGAATATGCAATGAAAATGCTATGACTGCAGTGAAAGACTTGTCCTTGAGCAGAACACTATACTATACAATATAATTCTACATGGCGCAACAGTCCAATCTTGGGCATTAGCATCTCCTTTGTTAGGAATTACTAGAACAGGTTAATTGAGTTATTTTCGTTTATTTCCCTAGATATGTCATGAATGGTATGCGGTAAACATACCGACCCAATGAGTTATCTAGTAGGTATTACTAGGATACATTTTGCACATATACCTTTTTTTTTAGGCTTGCAGTTCTTTTACGAGCCTGACAATCTTCAGACTAGGAACCCATGGCTTAAACACCCTCATGAGAGGTTGCTTCTCGGATTTTTCATTCCTAAAAATCCATCGACCCCCGCCGGGTTTGACCCCGCAAACCCTAGGGACCAGAGGCAAGGAACATAGCCTCTAAGTCCACAGCGGTCAACTTATTTAATTGTATGTTTAATATTTATAGAGCTTGTATATGGTTACTTTATATTTAGTTTAAAATTAAGTAGATAGATTGGCTTTGCAATAAAAGCCAAAAGGGTAAATAAATTCCTTGGATAGGCATGAAACGAGAACCATGTACACAAAAGCTATAAGAATATTATATGATTCTCAATTAAAGGACGCAAAATAAATAAGATTAAGCTAGAAAATTAAAAATATTTAGATAAAAACAATGAGTACGATAAGTATCTTCTGGTCTATTAGTTCCTGTTTCTAACTGAATAGTTGTCCCGCGCCGTAGCCGAGTGTTAAGGCAGGAAAGCCTTGGCACAGAGCTGCGGAATTGCGCTGGTTCGAGTCCCCATGAGGGGAAAAACAAATTTTCATGGTATTTCGGCCAGTATGGGACCGATGCCCACCCAGCATCGTGAGGCATTTGGGTAGCTACAATAAGTAGCGGTTCCAGGTTGAGAAGACCCGCTATAACGGCTGGGGAACTCAACATGCTAACCACATGTCACCCCCACACTGACTAGATGATCATCTACCTCTGTGATTGACACATGTGGATGTGAGGCCAGCAGCCGACTGGTAGGCTAACGGCCTTCTAGGCCTGTAGCGCCATGGAATTATAAAAAATAACTGAATAGTTACCCCGAAAACAGATCTAACCCACCAAACTACAAATTGTTGAAAAAAACACGAATAGTGTTCATTTTTAGGCTATTACCTTTATTATATAATATACATTTTAATCTCTCATCCTATTGCCTATTGGAAACATACAAACCAATTTGAATGCAAAATAATATACTACAAACTGAATATTAACAATTTAATGCAGAATTGAGTGCAAAAACGATCTATATTTAGAGTGGAAAATTGATCTAACCCTTATTTAACTAAAAATGCTATAATAGAAAATACATATTGAGCATTCATTCGGTTACGAACATTTATAACTGAAGCATATTTATTTTCCATTTAATGTTATTTCGTTACATTCTTTATGCTTTTTATTTCACTCAATTTCTCTAAGATTCTGATAGAATTCACGGAAACTATGGATGGAATGAATTTGCACATGTGAAATATTTTTTCTGCACTGCTATTCATGACTTGACTTTCGCCATTTAACTGCAGATAGCTCACTATTTGCTTGAAATCAACTTTTAAAAATAAATAGAACAGGTCTGGAAGAGAGAGATAGTTTTAGTTTTACATCCACCATGCCTTGATATTCTCTTGATAGATCAGTAAATCCACTGAAAACTCAATTTTCAATTTTTTTTGGGGCAACTATTAAATTATAATATAAATTAAACAAAGACTGGAGAAGAGAGGGGGGGTCTCTTTGGAGCTCCGAAGCTTTGAGTGCATTGGGGTCGTTTACTCTAGTAACATGATCCTGAAAAGGAACTACAACTACAGATCTTATCCTAACAGTATTATGGTTTTCAAGATAGGAGGATGTGCTAGTACAAGGAACAAACGATGAAAAATAATTGTATATACTAGAGTTAATGTAGTTTTAATCTTAAAGAATGAATGGAAATAATCAATCTATAAGAAAAGAGATTAAACTAATTGTAAAAATTACAGGTGCAACTCATTACTTTCAATTTTTATACAACATTTTAACAAATAAGTTATATTAGTATCCAAAACTTACTCTCTATACTGACGACGTAATATGTAATCATCAATGTGGAATTATAAGTGCATATACGAGGGCGGATCGGAAAGTAACGCACAATAATTTTTTTTAAAAAGTTTAATAGTAAAAAAAAGGAAAAAAATCACAAATGAACTTACATCTTTTACCTACTTTTCGACATAGTCACCAACTTCTCAACACATTTTTCCCATCGTGTTACCAGTTTTCAATATGCCCTGTTCGTAGAAGTCCGTTTGGTTGGAGTGTAGCCATCTGCGCACTGCTGATTTCACTTCCACATCTGTCTCAAAGCGTTTGCCGGCCAGGAATTTCTTCATGGGACCAAACAGATGAAAGTCCGATGGTGCAAGATCCGGACTGTATGGTGGATGCTGGAGCACCTCCCAACCAAATTCGGCGATTTTCTGACGAACGACAGCAGCAACATGGGGGCGAGCATTGTCATGAAGAAGTTTAACGTTAATGTTGTGACGTTTGTCACGAATGGCACGACGCAACTTCACCAAAGTTTTAATGTAGGCCGCAGCATTCACAGTGGTCCCGTGTTCAGCAAAGTCCACCAATAAAACACCATGCATATCCCAGAACACTGTCACAAGCACTTCCTGGCAGATTGAGTCACTTTGAATTTTTTCTTTACTGGGGAACCAGCATGTTTCCACTCCATTGATGCCTGCTTTGTTTCGGGCGTGTAGTGGTACGCCCACGACTCATCACCTGTGACGATTCCTTCCAGAAAGTCATGTCCTTGTGCGATGTACCGCGTTAAGTGGTCCAAGCTTGCCATCATTCGCTGGCCCTTGTGGTCGTCTGTCAGGTTCTTAGGCACCGAGCGAGCACTAACTTTACGGAATTTCAAATTTTCATGAACAATATCGTACACCGCACCATAGGAAATGTTGAACTTCTGCGATAAGGCTCGCAGTTGCACACGCCGGTCGTTCAGAATTGCCGCCTCAATGCCTCTGACATTCTGCGGAATTGCTGCTGTTGTCGGCCGGCCGGAGCGTGGCGAATCACTAAGGTTCACGCGTCCCTCTTGGAAGAATGTGCACCACCTGGAGACATTGCTACGGTCCATACACTCATCCCCATACACGCCACGCATGTCCCTGTGAATTTCACTGGGTTTATGCCCTTTGGCCCACAAAAATCGAACAACACTTCTCTGTTCCTCACAGGTGGACGACTGTAGCATGCGCGCCATCTTTGTTGCATAGTTCAAGCTTCTCTCGCAAGAGGTGTACCTGAGAAAAAAATACCATCTGTAGTGAAAACTTCAAACTATATCTCTGTGAAATTTCAACATTCTAGCTGCAATACCAAGGCAGAAAAAAATTATTGTGCGTTACTTTCCGATCCGCCCTCGTACAACAGAACCGATATTTAGTATAAGACAGATTTTAGAAATGAAATGGGAATATAATGGCACTGTGCATCAAGTATACGCAGACTTCAAAATGGCATAGGGTTCAATTAAGAGGGAAAATGTATATAGTATCCTGCTGGAGGTTGGAAATCCTAAAAATGATACTCATTCGAATGTGTTTAAATGGCACAAAGAGTAGGGTGTGTGTAGGCAAACAGTTTTCAGATACTTTTGAAATGGGTTAAAGCAAGAAGATGCATTATCTCCTCTACTATTCAATTTTTTATTGGAGCGTGCTATTAAATCTTTATAGAGGATGAAGTCTACCAACAACTCAATGTTATTAATAAGCTGTTAGTTTATGCTGACTATTTAACTCATGGAATGCAGGCTTTCACGGCCGGTAATCATGGTAGTAAAAGATTCCGGGCTATGTGGCCGTGGTCTATAACTGGCGTTTCTTCCAGACGTTTCTCCCTCAACTGCGGAGGGCATCTTCAGTGGCGAGCGCTAGAAGCTGTTGTTTCCCTGTCGTAGACTCGACTGCGAATGTCGAGTCTACGACAGGGAAACAACAGCTTCTAGCGCTCGCCACTGAAGATGCCCTCCGCAGTTGAGGGAGAAACGTCTGGAAGAAACGCCAGTTATAGACCACGGCCACATAGCCCGGAATCTTTTACTACCATATTTAACTCATGCCCCAAATGGTAGTCAATGACCATTCACATTTCAATTAATTTTGTTTTACAACCAATGACAGTTGTGTTTCACCTCGCTCTTTATCAGCTCCTGCTTTTGTGATAAAGAAAGCACCTCCTTTTTTAATATTCTGAACAAGTCAGAGCATTATTTTCTCCAACAAATACACTGAATATAGCAAATAATGAACAGATTCCGTGATTTTACTGAGTTGTTTACTAAAAAAATAAATGAATAACCTATAATGTTGATTATAATATACAGATTGATATGTTTCATTATTTCTCTACTAGGGCTATTCTTATAATATTGTGACCCTATTGGGCAATAAATAATATGATCAAGTTGCAGTGAATATACATAACCTCACATTTCTGATTTGTTTTCAAACATCGCCGTTTACTTTAATATATAAATATTTTAAAATACCGATAACTATATTTAAATTATGATTTTTGAGTAAACAGCTTAATTTGTTCTTCCAAATCCTCTAGATAAAGCGACTCGTGAATTTATGAATGATCTGGAAATCACTCGTGACATTACATTTGATAACGTAGTATTATTAGTATTCGGTGATAGCGGGGAGATAATAAGAGCCAACACACACACACACACACACACTCTATTGAGTAACACTAAGAATTGGGATTGGAAGTAAACATCAATAAAACTAAATATATTGACACAACATAGAATACATTATATAATGGAAATGGACAATTAATGACAAATGAGGGAAATTTTTAAGAAGTGGCTGAATTCAAACACCTAGGAACAATAATTAAAAAAAAAAACAGGAATGAGGTGGAGAAGATATTAAAGAACAGGAAATATTTTATCGAAGATTGCAAGAATCTTTTTGCTCTGGTTGAATAATAATAATAATAATAATAATAATAATAATAATAATAATATAATAATAATAATAATAATAATAATAATAATAATAATAATAATAATAATAATAATACTATTTTATTTAGCAGGTTTCAAAATGTTTCACATCTTCCTGCACCCAATTAATCTACATTCTCCTCACATCTCTGCCATTCCAATCCCCATCGTCCAATCCTTCCCCCCTCATGCTGCTCAAAACACCACCAACCCATGTCATTTTTGCCCGTTTCTCTTCTTCTTCTACTAAGTGACACCCATTCTAGTATTCTTCTTGGGAACCTGTTTTCTGTCACTCTTTTGACATGACCATATCATTTAATTGTTTTTTTTATGAAATCCACAATTGAAGTTTGGACATTCATCTGTTTAATCACACAGTTTCTTATTTTATCTTTTCTATAAATTCCAGCTGGATGCCTCCAAAAATCAATTTCAATTGACCAGCCTCATGGACTAGTGGTCAGCATTCCTAACTACTGTTCAATAGGGTTCGATTCCCGGTCAAACCGTAGGAATTTTTCCTTAAAGGGAATTATTCCTGTGATTGTCAATGGTCTGAATTTTGTGTTAAGAACTCTCCTGGCAATTCATTATCATTTATCACCCATCATATCATCGGGGTAAAGTAACTCCGCCTTCCAGGTGCCCCAACTTAAGAAATGGATTATAATTTTGCCAATGCTAAGGGAAAAAGCCAGAAATATCATAAAAGACAACCTGGTGACATTAGACAAAAAAAAATAGAATTAATATACTTACGGCTCTAAATTTTTATTCCCATGTTTTTGCACCTTCGGTCATTATATTCATTACTGTACTAAAATCTTTGTTTTGTTTTAGAACTTATATTCTGATCACATAAAAACACCATTTTATTTTGATATTGCAGATTTGCCCTTATTTATCCTCTCATTAATTTTAAACATCATGACTTCCATCTGCATAAATTTTGTTCCCATATATATAAATATATATATATACATATATATAGAGGATATGAAAAGAAAAATGAATGCTAGAGTCGGGATTTGAACCACGAACTTCTTAAAAACTCTGTACGTTTAGAGCTCTTAACGACCTGAGCTACCCCAGTATTCCAACAACAAACATGCCATTTTCTTATATATGTAGTATTCTCAATTCACACAAGGTAGGCGCGAACGAAAATCGTTCGAACTGACATCTAGTGGGCCACCACAACAGTTTACAAAATTATATATATATATATGTCCACCGCTGTGGGTCTCGTCAGGGGGGCGGGGCCCTGGGTTCGACATCCCCGGGCCGGGACAGGAGCATGGGTTGTTTTTTTCGGTTTTTTTTCCTTACCTGTAAGATAAATGGCAGGAAAAGATTAGGGACAAACGGTCCCCGAAAAATAATCCGGCCATCTTAATCCTTCATCGGTGTGCCGGTGCAAAGCAACGGGAAAAGCTTCACCACACTTACCAAATTACCTAGTAAAGTTGGCAAAGAATAGCATGAAAATGCTATGGTTGCAGTGAAAGACCTGTTCCTTGGGCAGAATTGCTATGGATGGATGGCTATACAGTAAAACCTGTCTATGAAGGAACATGACGGTTCCTTAAATATATTTCCGTCTTAGCAGTTTTCCTTCTTATAAAGGGTTCCCAAATTAGAAGCTTGAATTTTCTCACACAGTGTGAAGGGTGTTACATGCACGCTTTAAAGACATAACGTATTGACTGAAATACAGACAAAATAGCGTATGTAACACAGCTCAGTTTCCATGGCAAACAAAACAACCTTATTACACAAAAGCCAGAAGGAACTCAACTACAGGAAGACTGAAGAGTTTCCCAACTCTCTCGCAGGTAACGTAAGCAGGCAAGGAAAAGCGAGGGATTCCCCGCTATCACACATAAGCAAGGGTATCCCCGCAATACAATGGCAACACAAGAAGGTAAAACGAGATATAATGCAGAAAGCGACATATGCAGAATTTTCACGCGTGGTCATTAATACTGTAATTAGAACGTGCTTAAGATATTTCCCGTCTTACTGAGGTAAAAATTAACTATTGGTACTTCAAAAACCATTCTATTTCCGCGTTATGAAGGTTTGCGGTTTATACAGGAGGATTTTACATATAAAATGGTACCGTTCTGGAGATTTTTTTTTTCCGTTTCTACAGATTTCCTTCTTATAAAGGTTCCAGCTAAGACAGGTTTTACTGTGTGTGTGTGTGTGTGTGTATATATATATATATATATATATATCACATTCATTAGAAAGAGTTAATGAAGAAGATTCGAAAGCAAGGCGAGAGAGAGAGAGAGAGGGGGGGGGAGTCCCAATAAAGTTGGCAGATGAAAGAGAAGTTTGGCAACCTCAAGAAATCTACATTTGGCTCAAACCAAATATTGATACTATGACCTCCTTAAACTCAACACCAGATCAAGCTTTTTGGGAAATTGCACTTGTTCAGTGCTAATGTAAACCTTAATATGCTAAATTAGTATTAATATTAATATGTTTACACTTTATAAAATAAGCAGGGAAGACATGTATTTTATCTACTCCGTGTCAACCAGACTGAAGAAAAATAGTAAAAATCTGATTTTAAACTTACAGTATTAATAAGGGACAAATAAATTTGTATAGTCATTTGCTGAATCCTAACATACCAGATACAATGAAAACTGTAGACTGAATATTGGCTAAGTAAAACAAAAATAACTAATGCACTTCATTAATTATACAGTAAAACTTGCTCAAAGCGGAATCGCATGTGACCAATTTTTTTCCACATTAGACAAAATTCCGCATTATAAAAAAAACTAAAATTTATTAATAACACTGGTCAACATGATTTTTGTCTCATGGGTATCAATAACTGTACTTAATGCAGTTTCTTATCGTGTTTTCAAATATTTATTCGGAGTTTCTCCATCATCCACAGTTCTTTTTTTATTTCAATTTCAATTAATGAATTTAAATAATTATTTTTTAATAAACGTTTTTTCATCCATTTGTCCATTGTAAAATAAAACCAAATGAGCTAACTCAGGAGATTTCAGCTATGGAAAAGAGATATCAAAGCAAATGGAAACCTAATATGCTGGCCGATTATTGTTGGACCATCAAGAGGGATGCTCCACAGGCGAAATATAGCAGAAAATCGTAAATTTCTTACTTTCTAGGTGAGTCCGAATATTGTGTAGTTACGAATGTAGAAATGTTAAAGTGTTTGAAATTATAAATTCCTGTCTCTCGGAAACCTTGCGTGATGGAGAAAAACTAATATCATATTTGAATTCAGGAGAAAAAATACTATCAGAATCACATATTTTTCTTTCTGAGACAAAAAAAATATATTTTTGTTGTTCAGTGTAATTTTAGATTATGGAGTACCGTATATGTCTTTTCCGCATGGGACCAATTTTTTTTTCCACATTAGACAAGATTCCGCATTATAAAAAAATTAAAACTTATTAATAATTTTAGAATATGGAGTACCGTATATGTATTTTTCGTCAGCGTTAAAAATATCTCTTAGGCGCGTATCCTGAAATTAAAGTATGCAGTTTCGGTTTCCGCTCACTAACTACACTTCCGTCCACATGCTTTGATTCCCCGCAAATTTCATTCCACACTACATTGTGTCGTCCACAGAGCAATTTACTCTGTTGTGTCATCTTTTAAAACTGCAGCCAACCTGAAGATGTCTTGGGTCGTTATTCCCTAGGGATTTAGCAACAGCTAGAGCTTGACTTTGGAGCATCGGTCCGAAAATTTGCAGATTTATCTTCAATCACTTTCACTTTTTCGTTTAATGACAATGATACGTAATTAAAATATAAAATTATGGAATGTTCACCTGTAAGGTTTGTCTCCTGAACTAATTAATTATTTAACAGTTAAATAATTAATTAAGTTGAGGAGACGGACTTTTCAGGTGAATATTCCATAATTTTATATTTTAATTTTGAATAATACCTCACAGTTAAATAATTAATTAAGTTGAGGAGACGGACTTTTCAGGTGAATATTCCATAATTTTACATTTTAATTTTGAATAATACCTCACAGTTAAATAATTAATTAAGTTGAGGAGACGGACTTTTCAGGTGAATATTCCATAATTTTATATTTCAATTTTGAATAATACCTCAACGGAACACATCATGAATCATATAAAAGTTAATGATACGTACATTTTAGCCATCTTTATTCCATAAATTCAAAACGCTATCTGTGAAAGATCGGGCTCAGAACTTAAACTAAAGGTAAAATGATCCCACTACAGATCATAGGAGATTCTTGGATAGCAGGAGATTAAGGCTCTCACTTTTTACTAGGCATCGGCACTTGATGTCAGCTGGGTTGTCAGCCCTGCGTGACGGCGCCTTTACCCCAGAACAAGATTCTGATACTCATTTTTGTTAGTGGCTGAATCGACCCCAGGGTCATGGTGCCACCAGAAGGTTTTGGGCCAGTTTAAAAATCCTGACCCCAACGAGACTGGAACCCTCGACCTTCCGGTATGTAGCCTTTACCATTACGCTACGGTGTGCCCCCAGAACTTAAAACTAATTTATGATTGCCACAGTTCAATGGTTATTTGTAAGACAGGGTGTGCAGTGAGGCCGAAATAAAATTTCTGGTACAGGCAAAATCTCTACTTCACGAAGCGCGGGCGGTAGGAACCATTCCTTATTGTTTCTTTGGTCTAACCGGAATTCAATGAAGTGGAAACTGATTATTTCTGTGTCTTCCGCTTTATTTTTTCATGAAGTGTATAGAAATATCCTTCCGTTTCCGCGTTGGGCAGATTCCATGTTTATGCAAAATAAATACAATTAAATTAACTGTTATTTCGCCGGGACCAATACATTTGTTCACATTGGATGATTTCCGCATTATTCACGTTCCGGATTAAATAAGTTTTACTGTAATATTAATAGTTGATAAAGTCTATCATTAATTTGTTTGAATTGGCTTTCAAGTTTGTTAAACTTAATCCATTGGTTATTGTGTGTATCGAGCACAAAATTACATATCTTCATTTCTTTATTGGTATAACTTAATTGAATTGTATAAATGAAAACAGTTCTCGGATACTTTTAAAATTCACAATGGGTTAAAGCAAGGAGAGTACACTCTCTCTTCTACTATTACATTTTATACTAGAGCATGCCATTGCATTTTTTAGAGGATGAAGAAGGCCTACAACTCAATGGTATTAATAAGCTCTACGTTTATACTGATGATATTAAGGAGATTCTAAGGGCCAACACATAGACTCTATTGAGTAACACTACGAAATTGGGACTGGAAGTAAACATCAATAAAATTAAATATATGTTCACACAAAGAAATACATTACACTGGTCAACAGTGGTTTTGTTGCCCTTGGTATAAGATTAATTTTGGATATATTTATGCTCACAATTCATGAAACTATCAATGATTTTGGAAGATTTGCTCTGTTTTTTTTAATCTATATTTTCATTTTACACTACAAAAATCGGAAAATATGAAAAAAAAAAGTAACAGATATATTTATAATGTCAATTGTTTTTTGAAAAATTAGTATACACCGATGTAAATAGAAAGAAAAATGTCGAAAACCCATGTTATACTTCAGTGAAATGCCTTTTATAAGATTTAATTATTTTTTAGAGCACATTCAGCACTTCAATGAATATATTCATAAATTGTGCACTAGAAAACATAGAAAGTCACAGGGATATCCAGGGCAACAATTTTTTTTCTTTTGTAGAGCTGTATTATATAATCGAAATGACGAATGATGGAAAATTTGAAGAAGTGGCTGAATTCAAATATCTACGAACAATGATTTCAAATAAGAATGAGATGCACAACAAAATTAAACATAAGCTCAATTCTGGAAATACATGCTATTAAGCATAAGGGGGACTTTTGTCATTCCAACTTCTCTAAAAAAATATTAACTGAACATATATATATAAAGTGTTATTCTCTCAGTTATATTGTAAGGATGCTAACATGGACTCTTACTTTTATTCATTCTTCATTGCATGTATCCAGCTGTAGCTGATGACACAAATCCATTGTCTGATATAGTCCATAACTTGGGTGTAATATAAGTTGCAACAGCTTATGTGGGTATTTCTTAGTTCCTTCTTTACCTAATATGTCAATAACAAGATTAACCCTTCTCACCCATCAAGGTGAATGTCCATGAGGTTGTAAGAATTGGAGAGATCTAATAATATGAAAGGAAGAGAAGTGAACCCCTAGGCCTCGAATACTCTAATACCATCAGGGTCAAAGAAAACAAGAGGTCAGTCAAGGAAGATTGGTTAGGAAAGCTGAAAGAGGGAATTGGTATATGAAAAAATAGAAATACCAATTTAGTCAAAAACTCACCAAGCTGACCAGTGCTTATTGGTGAGTAGCCCTTCCCTTTCATTCACCATGTATAAACATGGTTACTAACAGCTGCACCATGAGAAGGTGAGGAATTGGACACTAAAACTTCTGTCCAGGTTGGTTCCTTCAAGCCTTCAATGGAAGAAATTAAAGGGTCTCCTCCCTGTGAAAGACAGTAGCCCTTCCGCAGCCATGGACTCTTACTTAAGGGGGAAAAAAAAAAAAAGATTACAAGTATTTGAGAATAAAGTTCTTAGGAAAATTTTTGGACCAAAGAAGGATGAACAGACAGGCAAATGGAGAATATTACTTACCAGTGAGCTAGATGATTTTTACAGTAAACCAGATATAATAAGAAGATTTAAGTCTCATAGACTGAGATGGGCAGGACATGTGGCATGAATAGAGGGGCAATGAAGCTTCTTGTAGGAAAACCAGGGAAAATGCCCACATGGTAGACCGAGAATTAGGTGAGAGGATAACATGAACCATGATTTGAGGGAAGTAGATTATACAGGGGATTGAAAACATTAGCTCAGGATAGGAATGTCTAGAGAGGTTATGCCAGTGCGGCCATGAACCTACAGGTTCGATAGTGCCAGTGACAAGTGAGTGAGTGCGTGAGTTAGTTAATTAATTATAACTAAATATAAATCTTTAATAATAATAATAATAATAATACAGCTATACAGACGTAGCTGAGTGGTTAAGACATGATGCCTTGGGGCACAGCTATGGGACTTGCGCTGGTTCAAGTCTCCATGGGAGAAGAAATTTTTGCATGGAATTTCGGCCAATATGGAACTCTGCCCACCAAGCATCGTGAGGTGTTTGGGTAGCTACAATAAGTAGCGGCTCCAGGTTGAAAAAACCAGCTATAACAAGGGGGAACCCGACTTGCTGATCAAGTGTCACCCCTACACTGGCTGGATAATCGTCTACCTCTGTTATTAACACATGTGGATGTGAGGTCAGCAGCCGGATGGTAGGCTTGTCATGCCATGGAGTTTAATAATAATGCATGTCAGTTAAATCCTTGTAATAAAAGTGTTATTTTCCATTATAAAATGTTCAATTCTGTTCAGAAAATAAAAAAAAACTGTAATGTAATAATACAAACATAAGAGAGACTGTAACATATGTATGTTATCAACTTATCATTTCATCTATAACTTCAAATACAACAGTATTGACAAATGACAGATGACAAATATAATAGTAAGGGCTAATAGTAACTGATAAAAATCTGATTTTTAGATAAATGTTATCTTGGAATAACAAAAAATATGAACAAAATTAACTCAAACCTGTCAATAAAAATGTGAAAACCGGTGGGTTTTACTACACATTTTGAATGTTGATGCAATGGATTTTCATTATAACAATTTTTGCTTAACTAGT
Organism: Diploptera punctata; assembly: GCA_030220185.1. NCBI lineage: Eukaryota > Metazoa > Arthropoda > Insecta > Blattodea > Blaberidae > Diploptera > Diploptera punctata. The sequence continues at coordinate 14,988 of JASPKZ010003376.1, read as the reverse complement.
TAGTATAATTAATTTTCAATTTGAAATTCATTGGAGAACAATTTTTGACAACTCACCTGATAGATTTCATGTTTTTCATGAAACTGCAGTATAATGAAAAACATGAAATCCATGAGATGAATTGTCAAAAAATGTTCTCCAATTAATTTAAATGATTATACCTCGTAATGTTTACTTCCCAACATTAATTTCATATAATTTTCAATTTCCTCATTTAGGTCTATAAAGATGTTCATCATTCAATGTTTTTCTGCAGGAATACAATATGTAAAAATGAGCTTACACAAACCAAATCTATGATGTTCTACCTAAGCATGATATTCAGTTTCTAATCTCATTGATTCTCTTCTTCAAGAATATAAGGACAAATGATTGTTTAAATGTACTTGGACAGAAGAAATCAGGGCTAACAAAAATAATGCACAACAATCTAAGATGAAATTCTTAAAAAAAAAGAATACACTTTGTGCTCATAATGAAAAAAAAAAAGTTGACTTAATTCAAATAAAATGGTACATTTCATTTAAATGAGGAAATATTAAACATAATATAATTGAAATAAAAACAACTTAATCATGAGTATTATTTTAGGCGTATATAATAATGGACAATCAGCCGCGGTGGACTAGTGGTTATGCACCTTGCCTCTGGTCCCGAGGGTCGCGGGTTCAAACTCGGCCGGGATTGATGGATTTTTAGGATCGAAAAATCCAAGGAGCAAGTCCTCCGAGAGGGACTTTAACCCGTGGGTCCCAAGTCTGAAGACTTTCAGGCTCGTAAAAGATCCTTAAGCCTGAATGAAAGGCCTCTAAGCAAAATTTACCGAATTTTCCTGTCCTAGTACTACCTTGGTTTCCTAGATGTCAGTATGAGGTGGAACGCTGACCACGGACCACTCAAATTATATCTATACGAAAACAAGTGTAACTAAATTGTATGGTTCAAATTCTTCCCTGTATGGTATCTTTACCTTGTTGTGGTGCGAATGGCTTGCATGCTTAAATGATCTTGAGATCTATGCCGGCGGTAGCATTGCTGCCGACAGGGTTACCCATGCCGGACTGGTCGAAGGTGATAAACCAGATGAAAAAAGTACCTTGGTCAAAAGAGTGACGTCTTTCACCATAAAAATACAACCGTCAAGAAATGCGGACATGGATTCAACTGGGGTAAAATTTTCTGGAGGTCAAATAGTCCCCCATTATTAGCTCAGGATAGGGATGTATGGAGAGCTTATGTCTGCGCGGCCATGAACCTACGGGTTCGATAGTGCCAGTGAGTAAGTAAGTAAGGGGAAGAGCGCCTAAATCTCTGTTAAGGGAAACAGCAAAGATAGAGATAATAATAGACATGTAATATGGTTTATGTATGTATATATATACCTCATACAATCTGCATGGGGCACAGGGTCTCCCTTGTGGGAGTTTCTCCTCTCTCAAAGTGGCTCAAGTTTCACAACTTATATTTTAAGACAACTGTGGGAGAACATGGAACATAAAAAAAAAGAAGAAAAGTAAGAGAAATGGTCAGACAAATCTCTTGAATTGCAGTAGTAGCTTGTTTAAACCTTTAAATTAACAATGATGAGATTTTTTAAATATTGCTTTGTTCATAAAATAGATAACCAAAATTGTTACAATTTATGTTGCATCTGGGTAAAGTGAAATTTCACACTTTTATTTGTTTGGAATATTTCATAGCATACACACAATTAAATCAAAACCAATTTAAAAATAACTATAAAATTCACCAAATGTTACGGCTGTTTTTACAATTTTACAACATTCTTTTTGTTTTATAATAAAATTACATGCTAACCCACAAATCAAAAGCAACCTTAAATATAAATAAAGCAGTGGAAAACTTATTAAAGGCAGGGTACAGCACAAAAAATGGACATCCAAATTTCAAGATAATTTTGGTTTTAAAATTAAGCTTAGGAACGTCAAAGATGAAAACATGAAAAACATTTGCGGACCGTCCAGAAACAAAACTGTAAAATAACAATTTATATAGCACTATTCCCTATATTACCTGAAGGAAGTGGCTGTCATTGTGGTCGTGATGTCAGATTCGATAAACAGATGTTAGACCAGGGTGAAAACATGTTTTCTTCAATAGAGATACAAAAATAGAATAAATATTTTATTGAAATAAAAGTGCACTGCTGTATTATCAAATGCTACATTTCCAAAATTACATTGCAAAGAGTTTGAAATTTAATAAAAATCACATCCTCACATAGAGTTTCTTAAGTAAAAAAATGGTTTAACTGAATCGATTGTCGATAATAATTGATACATCATCGTACGTATTTCTCGAAAATAAACAACAGCAAATTAGCCCTTACAAAATATTCAATAAATAGATGCCACTTATTTCTAAATAATCTTCAAAATTTGTAATATAATTTATTAGAATACATGTATAATAACCTAAAAGCTAACCTAATTTATTTGAATTACTCTAACCTGTGAAAGTAATAAATAGAATGGCATTTAGACAATATTAAATTACAGGTATATAAATAAATTATACTTATGTGTAAGAAACTAAAAGCTAACCTAACCTAATTACACTGATCAACAGATGGTTTTGTTGCCCTTGATATAAGATTAATTCCAAATATATTTATGCTCACAATTCATGAAACTATCAATAATTTTGGAAGATTTGTTCTGTTTTTTTTTTTAATCTACAAAAATTGGAAAATATGAAAAAATATAATATATTTATAATGTCAATTGTTTTTTGAAAAATTAATATACACCGACGTAAATAGAAAGAAAAATGTCGAAAACCCATGTTATACTTCAGTGAAACACCTTTTATAAGATTTTCTTCTATAATTTTTAGGGGACAATCTCTCTTTAAAGACCAGCAGTAATCTGCCATCATGTGACGGTCCCATCTATACCCTGATACCTTTCCTCCATTACTTTTAGATCCTGGTGAAAGCGCTCTCCCTGTTTGTCACTATAATTTCCTAAATTATCCGGAAATCTATCCAGGCGACTGTGGAGAAAGTGTAACTTCATACTCATATTTGCTCCTACAATATTGAAGCTTGTCAACATGTTTTGCACAATTTCTTTATCATTTGGTGCTTTATAGTTACCTAGGAAATTTTCTACTACCAATACAAAACCCTTCCAAGCTTCACTTACCGGAACAGTCATAACTTTGATAAAATTTGCATCTTTCAACAATTGCCAAATTTGAGGACCATCAAATATTCCTCCTTTTAACTTTTCCATACTGAGCTTAGGAAATTTTCTAGAAATGTATTTGAAACATTCCCCTTCCTTGTCCAACGCTCTGACAAATTGTTTTATCATACCTAACTTGATATGTAATGGTGGAAGTATGATTTTGTCTCTGCTTAGTAATGGCTTGTTTATTACTTTGGCTTTACCGACAGTTAAGGGCTTTCTCAAAGGCCACACATCTTGTTCCCAATGAAGTTGCTTTGCTCTACTATCCAACAAACAAATGAAGCAAGAGTATTTTGTGTATCCACATGTATTTATACATGGAAACTTATCCCATGTTGTGAGTACTTTAATTTTGTCAAATAACTGAGATCATGGCCGATGTGTGGAGTGAGGGGTGCGAGAGTGGGGATCATGTAATGTTTGTATGCGCGAAAAAATGCGAAAGGAAATTAAATCATGACTGGAAACATAAATTTTATTAGTAACAAGCCGTTTACTGTTTAAAATATAAGATATGCAAAAATCATAAAAACTAGAGCACATTCAGTACTTTCATGAATATATTCGTAAACTGTGCACTTGAAAACATAGAAATTCGCAGAGATATCCAGGGCAACAAAAAAAATTATTTTTGTAGAGCTGTGTTATGTATAAGATTCAATTACTCTAACCTAGTTTCTTTTGTGATGGTCTGCAGATTTTCTTCGTGTTTTCAGCTATGTAACCAAGCTTCATTTTAATATCAAATTTATATCGAAATGGGGACGTTTCGTACAGTAAACTAGTGAAATGTGTATTTTGTAGTGCTTATAAAATGTTATTTTACTGCTTTGTTTCTGGATGGTCACCAAATTTTTTTTTTGTGTTTTCATGTTTAGTGATCCTAAGCTTCATTTTAAAACCAAAATTATCTCAAAATTTCGATGTCCACTTTTTGCACCATAACCATAAAGGCAAATCTAAAACTAGCTTTAAAATAATTAATAATTATAAAAAAGCATAATAATTATTTTATACAGTACACATAATGCATTTTCAAATAAGTAGTTTAATTCCAAAACCTGCTACTGTTACATAAAAATAAAATTGTGCTGAATATTTTATCTAAACTTTGAAGCAAATAAATTTTCAAATTGTGTTCCTGAACAATAAATTCTTTACAGAAGAATTATATATAAAAACATAGAGAGATTCCACTAAAAAGTCATGGGGAATATGAGTCCGGAACATTCCACTAAGAGGCCTAGGAAGGTTGTAGAGACATCAATGTAAGAATATAGATCATAGAAAAAGTTGGATCCAAATGAATGAGAAGAAGTTTTCATCCCTCTGCTGCCCAGCTATCATCAAATGCCATCAACTGAGCTACATGCCCCAATGAATACACACAGATATACATATGGAATCTTGTATAAAATATAGTTTGTTTTCATTCTTGAAACCATCTGGAAATTGTAATTTTGAAAACCCACATTTTTTTCCCCTTGCTAGATGAAAAAGATGAATATTTATTATTAATTTATTTATAGTTCTTTAATATGAGGTGCTGAGAACCATAACAGCCCAGAAACATATGGGCCCATATGGAAGTGAATATCAGAGAAATCAGTGAGACAGCTTTTCATAAATGTTCATACGTAAGTCTAAAGCACAAATAAAGCTGGTAAACCATAAGGTCAACAGATGTTAGGAGCAAGCATACAGGCTAAAATCTCAAAGTCGACATGGGGTATTTAGACCCTTTTGGTTCTCAGGGCCTCACATATATTTTGAAGAAGAGAACTGAGTGAGATAATGGACTCTAAGGGCCACATGCAAATACATTAGTCTCTAGTGAGTTGAGTTTTTCGTGAGCTCGTGCAAAGTTCGAATTAGCGAGTCGCTGACTGGTCGTACATGAAAGTATTTTTTTTGTAATATTGGCAAGAAATTACCCAGAATTCTCAGTGATAAAACCACTTCCGTTATTTTTGTCTGCTAGAGGAATGCATTTACTCTTGCGTCCCACAAATAAAACCGTATACGACGTCTGCATCGCGTGATATTATACCGATTCTCCTGTTCTTCCAGTTGAATTTTTTGGTAGACTCTATCAAATTCCTCTTCTCTGTGTATACCGAAAACATGATCGAAGTCTTCAAGGTTCGACATCTTGGGTTTCAAAGTACATCGGTTACCATCGGGTTGCTCACGATTCGTTCTCTGCAAAGTCACCTCGCCAGGTAGCTTAGGAATTTCGACAATTATTATTGCATGAACAGACTTTTGAGTGCGCAAAAATATCTTTGGATGCAACTTTCTCAGCAGAGAACGACTTTTACGGTCTAATGCATTCATAAATGTTACAGATATTAAAAGATAAGTTAGCTCTTAAACCATTTTCAAACAATAATGAAGATGCCTTTAGTTAAGATCTGGAACCATTCATAATATCAGTTGATTTCCATTGATGATAACCAGAGGCCGGATTTAGGGAAAATGCCTACAGTTATTTATTATAGATATTGTAAAAGTAACTTCATACAACTTCATACCCACGACCCTAGAGTTGTTTTCCATTAAGTTAGTTTTACCTATAAATGCCTATTTCAGCTTACAATGCCTATAAATGCCTATTTGCCATTTTTTTTCCGAAATTAACTTAGTATTTCAATTAAATTAATTGAAATGGACAAACCTTTAAGTGACTGGCAATATTATTTTTGATGTTGATAACACTGAATTCAGTCTGTAGTCCTTGTTCACAGACAGATGTTTGAAACACAAAGTGGTGTGACAAACGTATGTGGCTTATTTATTTATATTTTTTTTTACCTTTAAAAGTTGTTTTACGATTCCTAAACAACAGACAACAGTAAAACAGTATCAACAAACTGACCAATTTCGTGAAAGAATTTTGTGCGGAAATATTCTCAAGTGACTTCTAGTCTGTCCAGCTTTAAATCCAACTGCACAATACTCTAAGGACCTTGTTCGCTTGTACTGGGAAGCCAGAGAGAAAATGACTTAAGCGTCAAATCTCGCCATTAGAAAACAACAACAACAATATTCTCAAGTGATGGTTCAATATTGTTTTGCAAAGTGTGTAAAATTTCAGTCAATTGCACGATGAAGTGCCATGTTTTGCAAGCATGTACACACTGCAAAATATAAGTATGCTCTTAGTAAAAAAGACAAAACAAGTTCCAAAATCATCTATGATATCTTCGTATGCTATTGATAGCATATGTTTATATTCTTTACGTAAGGCTGTAAAAATGTATGTTGTAGTCTCTTTTTTGTAAGAGCCTATTTTTATTTTTTAGTGCCTATATTAATGATTTTTAGTGACTTTTTGCCTGCCTATTTTGAATTTTTTAAATGACTAACATCCGGACTCTAATAATAACAATGTCAATTTACCTATTGGAATCATCTTATGAAATGGTAAGGACTTCTTCATGAACTTCATATCCAAGTAATGAACATTTTTAGGAATTAACACTATGAGGTATTATTAATTAAAGTAAAAGTGTATTACCTTACCTCATATTCTTCATTCTTAGACTAGTTTTGGACTCTTGTTTGGTTTCATCCTTGTCCGTTGCCGTGGCATAGTCGGTAGAATCCCTACCTTCCACTCCGGCGACCCGGGTTCGATTCCCGGCAGAGTAGGGGATTTTAAATCTCCATCTTGGGTCTGGGTGTGTGTCCTGTCTTGTGTTTGTATGTGTGAATAAGATAAAAAGGTTAACAAAGGTAAAAACAAAAAGGAGAACAATGTAAACGAAAGGAAAACAAGAAAGAAAGAAAAAAGTCGGCCGCGGTGTACTAGTGGTTATGTTCCTTGCCTCTGATCCCGAGGGTCGTGGGTTCAAACCCAGCTGGGGTCCATGGATTTTTTTAGAGTGGAAAAATCCAAGGAACAAGTCTGGGTCTTGAAGATTTTCAGGCTCGTAAAACATCTTTAAGCCTGAATACAGAGGCCACTATTAAAAATTTACGATATTCTTAATAAGTCCGTCGCCGTGAAATAGTCGGTAGAGTTCCTACCTTCCACTCCGGCGACCTGGGTTCGATTCCTGGCGGGGTAGGGGATTTTAAATCTCCACCTTGGGACTGGGTGTGTGTGTCCTGTCCTTGTGTCTATGTGAGAATTAAAGAAAGTTAAGAAACAGGTAAAACAAAAAAAAAAAAACAAAAAAAAAGGTAAAACAAGAAGGAAAACCAGTAAACGAAAAAAAAAATCCTCAGTATTTTCATAACTGTTGTTATGTCGTCTTGAAGAGCCACCTCTTGCTCTCTCTGTTGATAGACTGAAGAACCTCAAAATAAAATAAAAATTCTCGGGGAATTTCTAAGTTCATTAATTTTTCCTTTCCATTTTTTCAATGTAGATTTTCTTTGGGTTTTTTATTTGTTTTATTAATTTATTAAATTGATAAAACAAATAGAAATACTCACAGAACTCACTGTTTGAGAAAAAAAACTACATTCAAAAAAATGGAAAGCAGAATTTAATGAACTTTGAAATTCCTGGGGAAAATTATTTGATTTTGAGGTTCTTCAGTCTACCAGAAGGAGCAAGAGGACCTCTCCATGGACGGTATAACAACGGTTATGAAAATACTGAGGATGGAACAAAAAAAAAAGGCTCTGAAACTAGTCTAAGAAAAAGAATAATATGAGGTGAGGTGATAAAATTTTACTTAAATAAAAAAAAATCATATCCAAGGTTGAATTTTAAGTAATCTACATTTGTACTTGAGACATGATAAAAGAAGAAAAATATTCTGTTGTCATTCTGTTAACAAATTATGACTCAGAGATTTTTATCTGATATCCAGATTTTTTTTCTCAAAATTGCTTGTCTACCACCTCTCTACAACCAGATAAATATCTTCAGTTTAAATCTGAAATACTTTGTACTGGCATATATTTCAAATGTCAACAACAAAGTGAGTGATGGACTTCACTAATATCTAATTCAGTTTAATGGACAATAAGGGTGTCCCAGACAATTTTTTTAAAATTTAAAATTTATTTTAATTACAAAGAAATAAACGTTATCTCAGTCAAAACATAAATTTATTGTGTCAACGTTTCAATCTTCATATGTGAGATCATTTTCAAGACATGGTTGTTTATAAATTTATTGTACATAGTTACCATCACCAAGACATTTTTTTTATAAATATATGTATACAAATTTAAACGAATAAATTTAAAATTCCAATTTATAATTAAAAATATTTTAGCAAGGAATCATATGTTCCACACCATTCATTTAAATCTTTTTGTTTATTTAATGCTTTATTTTGTTCTCTTTTTATTATCCACTAGAGTATATTATTCAACAAATTAAGAGAAAATTGAAAATATTGGAGACAGAAAAACATCTATGGAATTAGATAAAATAAATCTAGATGTTGAACAACAAATCTTTCGTATAACTGTAGGCTTTCACGGCCGGCGTCTTGATCCCTATTAGGTCGTCTTCCGGGCATATAGGCCGTGGTCCAGTCGTTCTTCTACTCGACGTTTCGTCTACTGCTGCGGTAGACATCTTCAGGAGATACTGCGTGCTCTCTGTGAACTCCTCAACAGTCGGCTGCAGACTGGCTGGTCGTTGGAAACTCCCTCCCTATTTATAGGCACGCCCTGGTGGAGAGGCGGTTTTCTGCGCGGTCCGTGTTGCGTGCTGTTTTGTCCAGGCTGTCGCTAGCAGAAGTCATAGGCTTCGTTGTCGTATTGTGCAATGCCGGGATCCAGATTTTGTTTATCTTCATGGTTTCTTTTTTTTTGTTAAAGGAATTTTTGTGTTTATATATTTCAATGGCTTCTCTGTACAGTCTGGTGTAATAATGTGATGTTTGGGACAATACCTGTGTTTCTTCGAATCTTATTATATGTTCTTGGTTGTTCATCCAGTGTTCCGCTACGGCTGATTTTTCCTTTTGTTTTAGTCTGCAATGCCTCTTGTGTTCTTGCAATCTTGTGGTAACCATTCTTTTTGTTGTGCCGATATAAACTTCTCCACAACTGCAAGGGATGCGATATATACCGGCAGAGATCCGTTAAGTACTGCCGGTATATATCGCATCCCTTGCAGTTGTGGAGAAGTTTATATCGGCACAACAAAAAGAATGGTTACCACAAGATTGCAAGAACACAAGAGGCATTGCAGACTAAAACAAAAGGAAAAATCAGCCGTAGCGGAACACTGGATGAACAACCAAGAACATATAATAAGATTCGAAGAAACACAGGTATTGTCCCAAACATCACATTATTACACCAGACTGTACAGAGAAGCCATTGAAATATATAAACACAAAAATTCCTTTAACAAAAAAGAAGAAACCATGAAGATAAACAAAATCTGGATCCCGGCATTGCACAATACGACAACGAAGCCTATGACTTCTGCTAGCGACAGCCTGGACAAAACAGCACGCAACACGGACCGCGCAGAAAACCGCCTCTCCACCAGGGGCGTGCCTATAAATAGGGAGGGAGTTTCCAACGACCAGCCAGTCTGCAGCCGACTGTTGAGGAGTTCACAGAGAGCACGCAGTATCTCCTGAAGATGTCTACCGCAGCAGTAGACGAAACGTCGAGTAGAAGAACGACTGGACCACGGCCTATATGCCCGGAAGACGAACCTAATAGGGAACAAATCTTTCACTTGAAATTACCTTATGTAAAAGGTTTAAATGAAGGATTGGAAAAGAAATTGAAACCATTCAAATTTGTTTTTGCTCATAGTGTTCCTAATAAACTTGAAGGAAATTTAATCAAAACTGGCAAAGATAAAATCGATACTAGTTTATTTCTTTGTAATTATAATATTAATTACTCTCAGTGAAAAATAATTTTAAAAAAGTCTTAATTTTATTTGGCTGCTTCTAATGATTTATGTCAAATGCAGCACATTACATAAATCAACAAATAATGGAATGATCCATTATAACAAATGATAGGCCTACAACATGCCTTCATTATAGTAAGTCTGAGCAAACATTGACGTGATATTAGTTATCTGCTGGTCTGTGGGTCTGGTGTGACAACGACCGCTCTTGTGTGCCCTGACCACTCGACACACAGCGTGAATTTCTGGCAGTCTCTAGCATAATTTATCAGTGACAAGTCAAACTAACTCAGTCTAAAAGGGAACTGTCAACCATCACATGTTGAAACCTACCTTGAAATTTCTTCTAGAGAAATATTGTGATGTACAAAGGCCATGTCCAAAAAATTATCTGCACTAAAATCCAGCGCCAAATCTCTCATTTAAACTATGGGGAAGTAATACAACTCCTGTACTGGCAGACTGGATAGCCCTAACTACCTGCTGTCTACAATGCGTCACGCCTCACTTTACTCCACTTGTAACTTATGCAGGGATGTACAGCCTTTGAAAAAATTAATGGCGCAAACTTTTGATGATGGAAAGTTAAAGTTTTGAAGAGCAATTCACACCAGAAAGTTGTTACGTGTGTTGCCTCCTTTGAGTTCAAATCGGGCGGTGTAAGTCCTTCTTCATGCTGTATTCATATCATTCGCTTCAGTGGAGCAGTCGGTAAGATGCTCTCTTGCGACAACACAGGACCAGGTTCAATCCTGGTCAGGAAGATTTTTTTAAAAAAATGTCATTAATTTTCATAATGCCTACACGTTACCAGGCTTTGTTAAAAAATAAATTTGTTTTTATGAGGAAATAAATTAATTAAAGAAAACAGGTCAGATATAGGAAATGAATAACTATTGTAACATATCATTACTTCATTTACAAACACAAGGCATAACAAGATTGTTTATTTCCACAACTAATGCAAAATGCATCTAATTAATTTCAGCAAAGTCAAGTTAATACATAATTTCAATATATAAAGTCTTGGAGTATTGCTCAGTTCATACAGATTGTTTCTAGCAAACACGGTTGTGGTCTAATGGAGTGAACATCTGTTTCCCATGCATGAAGTCGCATGTTCGATTCCGCTGTCATCCTTTCTCTCTCTCTCTTGTCCTTATTTCAATTCATTTTGTTTTTTTCTTTTATAAGTTTTGATTTGTTTTATTTACAGCATTTACTGCACTATTTATTTATGCGAAATTGTTTTCCATTGCATGACACACAACAAAATAGAACGGATTTTAGTTTTTCCATAGTTGTGCACTTGTGAACCAAGTAGATGACTTCAGAGATCTTGTGCAGTGGCTTCGTTTGGGACTTAAAAAATTATCTGTGCACTATTAATTATATCAAAGGCTGTACATCTGTACCATACAGTGGGTAGCCATTGCTGGATTCTGGCTTCGATTTCTGTGCCTTCCATTTAAAAAGGCAGATAATTTTTTTGAACACAGCCTTGGTTCATCACAACGCTTCTCTGGGAGAAATTTTAAGGTAGGTTTCGGCATGCAATGGTTGACAGTTCCCTTGTGAGATTAAACCCTGGAGTGAATGTGCAAACAGTCTTCTTCTTCTTCTTCACTTCACGGGCTAGGCAAAATGTCTGTCCCGCCTCACAGTTGTTCTGTCCATCTTTTCACTGGCCTTCCTACATTCCTTGAACCTTCTTGGCTTGTAGTTAAATGCTGCTTTTGGTAATCTTGTTACGTTCATTCTTTCTACATATCTAAACCAGTTTTCTCTACATCTTTTGATTTTATCATTTAACGGATATATATTTAACTCTGTTCTTATATCCCCCCCCCACAGGCTAGACCTTGTCGTGGTGGAGAGGCTCAGTACCTAATGACCTAGACGACTAGATAGTCTTGCTCTCTAATAAGAGGAGAAGGGAAGCAAACTAGCTCCAACGCGGGAACCTCAACGGCTTCAGAAGCGGAAGCGTTGTTCTCAATGATAAAGAAGGCGGAAGAGGAAACCTGCAAGACAAAGGAGTAGATGGGACTCCAAAGTTTTTGTTAGCAACCCGTCTAGGAGAAGGAAACTCCAAAATAAATCCCTGATCCACTAGGGAATGTGGTTGTACGTCTGGGCTGGTAACCCGACCGTGTAAAAAATTTCCAAATTCATCTCTCTCACAGTGTGCATACAGTATTACTGATTTTACGCATGTTCATATTACAGTATTTTCGTATACTCACTATGCAAACAAATACGGAGGGTTGTTTCTGATCTCTGATAACAAATGATTTTTAAGTTTTACCTTAAGAAAAGCCATGTCTCCACCATCGAGCATGCTCTAATTGATGGCTCTTCACCCGAGCTATGGTTTGGCATTGGAGTTTCTGCTGCAGAAGACTCTTATGCAGCACAGCCATGTCCAGAAGTTCCCTCTCCTCTTTATATCTTTCCAGAGACCGTCTATTGTTCGAGGACGCCTGTTTCCCAGTGCCCTTTTGAAGAGTCCAAAGACACAAAGTCCATTGGTGATGCATCAGGAGACTTCACTGGGATGTTGCTGAATGGAATAGCATGTATTCCAGTTTCCTGTTCCATTTCTCCAGGAATGCCAAGGTTGAACCCGAAGTGTGACTGGAGGCCTTGTCTTGGTGCACCCAGACTTGGTTTTTGTTTATACCATAGAGAGCTGGGATTTCAGCTCGGTAAATTGGGGTGAGAACTTCTTCTTCCTTGTAGTACTGGGAGTTGATTTTGGCCTTTTTTGCTACTCTACGAATGGTCAGTTTTTCATTGTAGCAATATCCCGCCATGACCATAAATCCATTGGAGAAACTTTCTCTGCAATTCGGCATACCACTTTTGAAATTTTTTTCACCCCTTTCTCTATAGTAAATTGCCCAGGGTTGTTGCACTCTCCTAGATAAACATATGCTTCATCAAGTGTCACCAAACATTTCCATTTTTCTCCTGCCAGTTGCTTTTCATAGTTTCCTGCTGTTGGTGCGGCATTCGGCAATGTGACGTGGCAACAATTTATGAACCCTGCTTTTGTGGCGCTTCTCCATGTTTAAATCTTTGTTTATTATGGTGTTTACAATTTTAAGGGATATTCCCAATCTGTTCGCAATCACCCTTTGTGTGGCAGGGTTACCACCTGAGTTAAGGACCTTGACCTTTCTGATTACATCTGGGGTGTGGGTAGTAGCAGGTCGTGGATTTGCCCATTTTTTCCTTTTGGAATTAATCCCAAGCGACCCTTTCCCTTTTTATTAAGCACTGAGCTAATTCCACACTTTGACACCATAAAATAATGTTTTTGCAAGCCTCAATAATCGCAGAATAACTATAATTAGCATCGGAAAGGGCAGTAATGTACTCTTCCCAAAACGGGTCTATCTGATTAGGCATTATGAGAGCAACACGCGTGCGAGTGTAACAGAAGCAGCACACTGACTGGTTTGATCACCTCGCACGCTCCTGTCCTGATGACTCACACTCCAACGTCACAATTTACTTGGCAAATCGTTATCAGAGATCGGAAACAACCCTCTGTATACCAGTAGAGCTACATATCAAAAATATTTTTAAGAAATAAGAATTCATGTGAATAAACTAGATGAAAATTTAGACGTAAATTTCCTAACAGGCCACTTCAATGTAGAAATACAATTTTAAACTTAGTGAACAGATTCTATCTCTCGCGCCATAACTAATGCACTGGCACAGAGCTATGCGACTGTGCTGGTTCAAATCCCCATAGGCAAATAAATTTTCTCGTGAAATTTCGGCCAGTATGGAACTGGTGCCCCCTCAGCATTGTGAGGAATTTGTGTAGCTACAATAAGTAGCAGCTCTAGATTGAGAAAAACAGGTATAATGGCTGGGGGACCCATAATGCTGACCTTGTGTCATCCTGTACTGGCTGGATGATCATCCACATCTGTGATTAACATGTGGATGTGAGGCCAGCAGCCAGTTTGTAGGCCAAGAGCCTTCTAGTCATGCTATGGAGGTTGTAGAACAGGTTCTGTGAATAACAAGAAAGCCAATGAAAGTGATGAGTAAATGTGTCTTCTTTTTAATAATTTATGTGATGAATTAACTTAGAAAGAACATCTACAGTCAGATTCAACCCAGGAAGTTACTGTGTGTTTGGAATAGAGAACTGGGTTGCCATTTTAACAGTGTTTCTTGAGAGAAACCCTTATATAAAACTGAAGATTGCTACACACAGTTGTAAGTTGTAGCCATCGAAGCCACCCCCTTTTAAAGAAAAAAAAACAGTTACCACTTGTCACTGAGCTCATGCGGATCTGTACTACCCTGTGTGAAAGTGTCGACTCTCATATTTACTATAAAACTAGTTTGCATGCCGTAAAAGAAAAACTATGTTTTTTAAATGTATAGTACATAGATTTGGAAAAATGTACTGCTAACCTTGCCCCTCCACCCCTCCCTAAACAAACAAATACCGTTATTATGAGTTTGGCAACATCTACTCTCTGTACGTAGGGGGACACTGGCTTAGCCCATAAGGTCTGTAGTAACTTCCTGGGTTGAATTAGAGTGTAACAGCATATTTTCAGCAGGATAATGCCACAGTCCATATTCCTATTGAATCCATGAGAAAATTGCACCCTATATTTGTCCAAAGTCTTATAAGAATGCGTTTGTGACTCCTTGACACCAAAATCTACGATGTTGATATTTTTATTTCTGGAGAACACTGAAAAATAAAGTATAACCTATGCCACTAATCCTCACATGCTAGAGGAACTTGTACAAAACATACAAACATAAGTTAGGTCCATTAGTGTAGAAGAACCGATTTGTGTGATTGATAATTTCATAAGGTGTACTTGTAATAGCATATTTTCAGCATGAGACAATTTTTCTATGATAAGGGTGAAAATGAAC
>JASPKZ010003375.1:0-88260 GCA_030220185.1 Diploptera punctata | reverse complement strand
CTGCGACTTAAAATAGAAAATGTTGCATCTCATCCAACGAGTTATAGCTGAGGATGAACACGACTGTTTGAAACCGCGGTATCATGCAAGCATGAATCCTATGAGGTGAGTTGTTTAAACAAAATGTTCTCCGATGAATTTTAATGATTATACCTCATAATGTTTACTTCCCAACATTAAATACAATACACTATTCACGGATATCTGCCTTTATTTGTACAGTATAAATATAACATACATACATAACGTAATTATATTATTTTTAGTCTGATCATCTTACCTCAATATTAATGTTGATTTGTTCTTGTACATGTTTCAAAACAATTGTTTTATCGTCAGCTTGTCCAGACTGGTTTGATTTATGTTGCACACCCTGCATGTCGATGTCAGCTCCATCCTGTGGTTGGCCAAAGAACCTCCAAACACGGCCACGCTGTCGGTATTTCTAAATTCATAACTCTGTTTTTGTTCTTCTGAATATAAATTCTTTCCCAAATAGTCAGTTCTTTTGTATTTTCTAACTGTTTTAATAATTTAGTGTCTGAATTTATATTACGTTTTTCATACCAAACATGAGCAGCAACTGCAGATTTTTCTTTGGTCTACCACAGGATGGAGCAGACATCGACATTCAAGTTATGCAACATAAATCAAACCAGTCTGGACAAGCTGACGATTAAAACAGAATTGTTTTGAAACATGTCCAAGAACAAATCAACATTACTATTGAGGTAAGATGATCAGACTAAAAATAATATAATTAAAATAACCTCAAAATATCACTTCATAAAATTAAATATTAATTACAGAGTTGTCGGTTGTAGCTGTCCAAGCCACCTACTTAAAAAAAAAAACAGTTAGCACTTGTCACTGAGATCTTGTACTATCCTGTGTGAAAGTGTCGACTCTCATATTTACTATAAAACTAGTTTGCATGCCGAAAAAGAAAAACTTTGGTTTTTTTTAATGTATAGCACACTGATTTGGAAAAAGTACTGCTAACCTTGCTGCCTAAAGACCAACACGCACACACTATTGAGTAACACTAAGAAATTAGGACTGGAAGTAAATATCAGTAAAACTAAATATATGGTCACACGTAGAAATTCAGTATATAATGGAAATGGACAGCTAATGACAAATGAGGGAAATTTTGAGGAAGTGGCTGAATTCAAATACCTAGGAAGAATAATCACAAATAGGAATGAGATGCACAAAGAAATTAAACATAGGCTCAATTCTGGAAATGCGTGCTATTATGCATTGCAGAGACTTTTGATTTCCCAACTACTTTTAAAAAACGTTAAGCTGAAAATATATAAATTATTATTTACCAGTTATATTATATGGGTGCGAAACATGGACTCTTACTTTAAGGGAGGAGGGAAACGATTACGAGTATTTGAGAATAAAGTTCTTACGAAAATTTTTGGACCAAAGAAAGATGAACAGACAGGTGAATGGAGAAGACTACATAACAATGAACTACATGGTCTTTATAGGAAGCCAGATATAATAAGAACAGTTAAGTCTCGTAGACTGCGATGGGCAGGACATGTTGCGCGTATGGGGAGTGAAAGACGTGCATGGAAACTTCTTGTAGGAAAGCCAGAGGGAAAACGCCCAGTTGGTAGACCAAGAATGAGGTGGGAGAACAACATTAACTATGATTTGAGGGAAGTAGATTATACAGGGAATGATTGGAAAGCATTAGCTCAGGATAGGGATGTATGGAGAGCTTATGTCCGCGCGGCCATGAACCTTCGGGTTTGATAGTGCCAGTGAGTAAGAGTAAGTAAGTAACCTTGCTGCTCCATCCCTCCTTAACAAACAAACACCGTTATTATCAGTTTGACAACATCTATCCTCAGCAAATAGGGGGACAGTGGCATAGCCCATAAGGTCTGTAGTAACTTCGTGGGTTTCTAAGGAATGAAGTATATCACAGTATAGGGGTAGCCACACTACCTGCTTCTAGAGCCTTATTTAAGAAACCAGGGACCTTGCTCACATGTGTTGAGGAGCTGTCTATATATTTTATTCACATTTGTTTGCTCTGGTTTGTTGTGCTGGACAATAACATAGTGTGTAGTGTGTCTTTATCAAGTTATATTTAATAATGGAACAGATAAGGGGTTTAGTTAGAAAAATACTTAAGATATAGGATTTGAACCCACAAATTGATAGACAGCATAATGTATTGTTTATTTTTTTATTTCACTCACCTCATACTTCATAACTCCTCGCAAACCCAGGGTTTCGTCACATCATTTGTGACATTCTCAATGCTGTGTCACGTTCACAACTGACGTCCAACTGCCTTCTCATTTGTGACATTCTCAATGCTGTGTCACAAATGATGTGATGAAACCCTTCAGGATAGAATGCAGTCGGACGTCAGTCGTGAACGTGACACAGCATTGAGAATGTCACAAATGATGTGACGAAACCCTGCAGGATAGAAGGCAGTCGGACGTCAGTTGTGAATAACTTAGCATAATGTATGTGTTTACACACGTAAAGTAATTACTGAAGCTGCTGTAGATACTGTAACACAGATATACGATTACACTCCTCTGCAACCTGTAGTGCTGTGAAATTTTTTAAGTTATTCTTGATATTGACATCAGCTCCAAACTTAACGAGTAACTCTACTGCCGGCAACCTGCCTTCCCTTGCTGCTATGTGAAGTGGTGTGTCACCACTGCCAGCCTTTGCATCGACAGTGGCACCATTGTCTATAAGTACCTTACACACATCTGTGTCCTGATTCTTTACTGCATAGTGAAGTGGCTAGCACCCGAATCATCCATAGCATCGACAGTGGCACCACTGTCTATAAGTACTTTACACACATCTGAGTCCTGATTCTGTGCTGCTGAGTGAAGTGGCGTAGCACCCGAACCATCCACAGCGTCGACAGCGGCACCACTGTCTATAAGTTGTTTACACATATCTGCACCCAGGAACCGTGCTGCTATGTGAAGTGGTGTATTATCTTTGGTATCCTTAATGTTGATATTGGCACCACTATCTATAAGCAGTTTGCATACATCTGCACACCGATAACATGCTGCTATGTGAAGTGGTGTCTTTCCAGTGGCAGTCTTAGCATCGACAGTGGCACCACTGTCTATAAGTACTTACATAGATCTGCACCCTGGTACTGTGCAGCTAAGTGAAGTGGTGTATTACCATTTTCATTCTTAACATCGACAGCAGCGCCACTGCCTATAAACAGTTTACATACATCTGCACCCTGGTACCGTGCTGCTAAGTGAGTGGTTGTGTAATTATTTGAATTCTTAGCATCGACCAGCAGCGCCACTGTCTATAAGTACTTCACATACATCTGCACCCTGGTACCTTGCTGCTGAGTGAAGTGGTGAAGCACCCGAATTATCTCTAGCATCGATAGCGGCGCCACTGTCTATAAGCAGCTTACATACATCTGCACCCTGGTACCGAGCTGCTAAGTGAAGTGGTGTGTTATTATTTGTACTCTTAGCATTGACAGTGGCACCACTGTCTATAAGTACTTTACATACATCTGCACCCTGGTACCTTGCTGCTGAGTGAAGTGGTGTATAATCATTCATATCCTTAGCATCTACAGTGGCACCACTGTCTATAAGTAGTTTACATAAATCTGCACTCTGGTGCTGTGCTGCTAAGTGAAGTGGTGTACTATAAAACATGTTCTTAGCATTGACAGTGGCACCACTGTCTATAAGCACCCTACATGCATCTGTACCCTGGTAGCATGCTGCAAAGTGAAGTGGTGTAAAACCAAACATGTTTTTAATACTGACAGTGGCACCAAACTTTATAAACAGTTTACAAACATCTGCACCCTGATACTGTGCTGCTAAGTGAAGTGGCATAGATTCAAATTGATCCCTAGCATTCAAACTCGCACCATTGTATATAAGCAGTTTACATGCATGTGCATCCTGATACCGTATTGCTAAGTGAAGTGGAGTACTATCATCTTTATCCTTAGCATCCACAGTCGCACGACTGTATATAAGCACATTACATACATCTGCACCCTGATACCGTGCTGCTAAGTGAAGTGGTGTAGCACCATCTTTATCCTTAGCATTAAGAGTGGCACCGCTGTCTATAAGCAGTTTGCATATATCTGCGCCCTGGTACCGTGCTGCTAAATGAAGTGCTGTAGCACCATCTTCATTCCTAGCATTAATATTGGCACCATTATGTATAAGCACTTTACATACATCTGGTGTACTGTACTCTGTAGCATAGAACAGGATGTCACTTTTTTGTACGAAACTTGAGGCTGCAAGACACATCACTCGACACACTTCTACTTGTTTTCCTCGCACTGCCTCATGTATCGGGGGTAGTGGACCTTCCTTCATCTCTGGGTTGTGCTAGTGAGGTAGAGGTGTGTGCTAGCAGATTCTGCACTACTGACATATCACCACTGAAAGCAGCATCTGCTAGATCGTCACATCCCTCCTGTAATGCACGTCTCTGAAAAAGATAATTTTATTTTATATAACACATCTGCAACTTTTTTATATACCTCACCATCTCCCATTTATTTACAATAATTCTAACTCTCCTCCTCTCTCTTTTTCTATAAGAAAACACAAAACATGATTAAAAAAATGCATCTAGTATTTTGTCACATTCAGTACCGTAAACCAGTTAAGGTGTTTAAAGAGACTATCGTGTATGCGGCCATCAGTCAGTTAACTCGTTTTAGAGCAGGCGCGAACAAACCACGTTTATATTCGGCACCTAAATATTGTGTTGGCTTAGTATGTCTCGGAGATCATAGATGACACGTAAATGTACATTTTCTATTCCCATTTGACACGTTTAACCTTGGTGAATCCCCTTCTATTTTTAAAACAAACAACGCATGGAATTCGTTCACCCAAACTTGACTCCAGGCTCCAATGCAGTCGTATATGTTTCTCGTTATCGCGCTGTTGTTTGTGCGTCAGTGAAACCATGGCAAAAGAAAAATATCTCACTGAAGAAGAATTAGTGAATATTTTGTATAATGATGACTCAGGTGATGAACTGATTCCTGAATTAGAAGATTCACGAAGTGAAAGTGAAGATAAACTTCCACTTCCTGAAATTGATACGCCGATACCATGTGATGTCAATCACCCAAGTTATTTCACCATCAAATCCTACTAGGATATCTCCTTTAGGTATGTACAAAATTTGAATTTTCTAGGACTAATAGTTTGTGAATAATGGTCCATTTTCTGAAGTGCCACGAAAAGGGTAGCTGGGGTATTTAAATGGCTGGCCTGTGGGTTTAAATGCGCTGCTCAGTGCCTGGTACTGAATGTGTTAATAAACGATACTTTAATTAATT
This sequence comes from Diploptera punctata, assembly GCA_030220185.1. Lineage (NCBI taxonomy): Eukaryota > Metazoa > Arthropoda > Insecta > Blattodea > Blaberidae > Diploptera > Diploptera punctata. Next base: position 82,895 of record JASPKZ010003375.1, on the reverse strand, counting down.
ATGTGATCAACTCCATACAGTATGTGTTGCACTTACCAATAACAACTCAGTCTTCTTTGCCTCATGAATTTTCTCTCGTAACTCTGCCAGTTGTTCTTCTGCTGTTAATCTTAATTCCTTTTCCTTATTAAGTTCTGTGTTCAGTGCTTGAATATTGTCTTCAGCTCTTAATCTTAATTTCTTTTCTTCATTAAGTTCAGAGATCACTGTTTGATCATTCTCTTCAGTTGTCAGTCGTAAAGCTCTTTCTTTCTCAAGCTCCATGCCAATATTACTACACAAATTGTTATCATGTTTACTGGACTTGAAATCTTCAATCACTTTTGATACTATTTCCAGTAATGCACTCTTCAGTCCACGTTCCTCAGCTAGTTGTTTCTCAGCCAGTGTAACTCTGCATGCCAGTTCACTCATGCGAAGATTGGACATTCTGCAATGTAACACAGTCATTACTTTTAACCCTTTAGGTGCCGATTAGATCGGCTCTGATGTTTCTGTCCATTACCTGCCATACAATATACTTAAACTACCTGCAAAGCCGATCACATCGGCAGATGCAATTTAAATCTCTGATACAAGAGATTTTACCAGTGGCATGCAGAGGGTTAAGCATGAATTGTTTAAACCTCTACAGTGCAACAGACCTACAAAGCACTTGTCCTAACATTCAGATGCTGGCCTCACATCCACATGTGCTATTTACAGAGATAGTCATATTGCCAGTATAGGGGTGACATGTTGTCAGCATGTTGGGTCCCCAGCCGTTAGTTGGGTTTATCAACATGGAGCCACTACTTATTACAGCTACACAAATTTCTCATGATGATGGGTGGGCACCGGTCCCACATTGGCTGATAAGTGTCAGGTAAACATGCATGCTAAATTGCATCTAGCAAATTTCAGTAAACCTTGGTGATTATCATTGAACTAAATCACTGATAATCCAACTAAACATTTTGATATACCATAATGATAATTTGACAAGTGACAACTATCAATATGTTTAGCAACTAGTGGTCTGTGTGAAGATAGGTATGATGTCAGAAATTCTAGTTCGTCCAAACATGTCTTTACACTAACTTCCTTTTGTTAGGTTAGGATGGGGTACTAGATTAGTTTTTGAATAATATATATTTAATTTATTTCATTAGGTAGGATGGGGAAAGTTAATGTACAACTTTTCCATACAAACACATTTGGGAATAATAACTATGTAATTTATTTTGTTAGATTAGGAAGGAGAAAGTTAGCTATTTCTTAGAAATATGTTTGCAATCATGAATCTAAACCATCCAGGGACCCATTCAAACATACACAAAAAGTTTCTTCAAAATTGGTCAATTCGTTTAGGCAGTTGGCTGAACTGCACTTCTACTAGCGCTTGATTTTTGTTATATTGTTGTAAACTATAGCTCTTCTTCTGTATCTACTAACATTATTTAATATTTTAACTTTTTCAAACACTTTTTATATTGTTATTAAACAATTTGAAGTATTTATTTAAATATGCAAATCACATTATGACACTGTTAGACAATATTGTGATGCTAACTGCTATTTTCTCCACAGAGTATATTACTTAGTCTTTGATTTTTCTATCACTGTTTTGGGTCATCACTGGTTGGATCAGCATTAGGGAGTGATGGTGTATACCCATTTTGGAAAAACTGCACTTAAACTAGCGTGAAATATTTTCAAAGTCCTATAGAACAACAGTGCGCATGTGTCGGTTTTTATAGAGCCAGCGATAACCCACCATCGAACCACACATTGATTACCATCCTCGATTACTATCCGTCGCTATGAAATTTAAATGACCAATATTTGCAATAAATCCCCAAATCTATGTTAAAAAATATATTTATAATATTAAAATTACCAAATGTTTATTAAAAATGGGTGTACACTTACTTAACACTCCCTAATGCTGATCCAACCAGCGATAACCCAAAACACGTTCCCTGGATTTCACCTACGTTAGAGTAATTGATTTAGGTTTGGTTAGCTTTTAGGTTCCTTGCTTTTTAAATGTGATTTGATACGTAAAATAAATTACCTCTTCATATCTGTTATTCTATGAAAAATTCAAAATGTCGGTCGGTTACCACGTAAAATCATATTTCCACTAGTTCGTTTCATGTTAATTATACATATTTAGACAAGTTCTGGGAATTTTGTATCAAATTTGATCACATTGATTTCACATACATATACTGCCAACTGCTGGAGGTTGCATTTAACTTTCTGGGATTACATGGAGCACTAGCGCATGCGCACTGCGATTCTATAGAACTTAGAAAAATTTATTTGCAACGGTAAGTACACTTTATCCATATCATTAATAGTGAGTGGAGAATATATTATTATCGACTCGCCTCATATGATTTCAAATTTCTTTGATACCAACGATTTCAGACAATATCATGTCCTTCTTCAGTCATGGCTGAAATTTAAAATCATATGAGGTGAGTCGATAAAAATACGTTCTCCACTCATTATTAATCGTAAGAAATGTTTATAAAATGGCTCCAAGATGTTTAAAATAGTACCAAACGTTATTACAAATGGTTGAAAAGTTTTTAGTGCATCAGTGGCATAAGAATATTAGTTGGAAAATTGTGTGCGACAAAAAAAAAAAAAGATAGAATTTTAAACTTCAGTTTGAATTTCTCATTAAGTAAGATACATTTTTGTTAATGTTACGTAAGCTGACGAGTTATATAATAAATGCAATTTCACTTAACCTTTTCACTGCTAAGATATTTCCAGCCTTTAAAACCCTCCTTGCTCAATGCAGGGAGAAATATGGAAAAGTTTATTTAGGTTCCTAGGAGATGGCAGTATATGCCTGCTTAGTTTGAAAGCAATGCAATACGTATTATATAACTAGCAGGCGTTTGGAGTTGAGAATGGATATACACACCCATAGCACAGCAAGCATTTTCTTTGCCAACGGATATACCCGTTCGTAGCAGTGTAAAGGTTAAAAATTACACTTTAATGTCATCTCAGTTTTAGCATTATTTGAAAATAATTAGACATGGCTCAAGTATCCCTAACTAACCATCGCACACAATTTTCCATGTAATATTCTTATACCACTGATGCACTAAAAATTTTCAACCATTTATAATAACGTTTGGTACTATTTTAAACATCTTTTGAAATTTTGAGGAAGTGGCTGAATTCAAATACCTAGGACAATAATCACAAATAGGAATGAGATGCACAAAGAAATTAAACATAGGCTCAATTCTGGAAATGCGTGCTATTATGCATTGCAGAGACTCTTGATGTCCCAACTCCTTTCAAAAAACGTTAAACTGAAAATATATAAAACTATTATTCTACCAGTTATATTATATGGGTGCGAAACATGGACTCTTACTTTAAGGGAGGAAAGGAGATTACAAGTATTTGAGAATAAAGTTCTTAGGAAAATTTTTGGACCAAAGAGAGATGAACAGACAGGTGAATGGAGAAGACTTACATAACAATGAACTACATGGTCTTTATAGGAAGCCAGATATAATAAGAACAGTTAAGTCTCGTAGACTGCGATGGGCAGGGCATGTTGCACGTATGGGGAATGAAAGACGTGCATGGAAGCTTCTTGTAGGAAAGCCAGAGGGAAAACGCCCCAGTTGGAAGACCAAGAATGAGGTGGGAAACAACATTAACTATGATTTGAGGGAAGTAGATTATACAGGGAATGATTGGAATGCATTGGCTCAGGATATGGATGTATGGAGAGCTTATGTCCGCGTGGCCATGAACCTATGGGTTCGATAGTGCCAGTGAGTAAGTTAAGTTATATAAGCTGACAAGTTGTATAATAAATGCAATTTCACTTAAAAATTACAACTATTTTAGTATCCACTTTAATGTCATCTCAGTTTTAGCATTATTTGGAAATAATTAGACATGGCTCAAATATCCCTAACTTTTGCACATTTAGAATGTGAAATTTCTTTATATTGAAGTTGAATGTAATGAGGATATGATTATAGTATGCAATGATGCCATTCAGTATTTTTTTCACTCCATTAAAATATCCCTAAAATAAAAGAGTGTTTCTTGGGTCAAGTATCCTAAGTTCCCCCTATATATAATTCGGCTGAGGTCCATTATTTGGCAGACACAATTCTATACTTACATTCTTATGCCACTGATGCACTAAACACTTGTCAACACGTTTCGTTCTACTCGTATTTTAAACATTTTGGAACCATTTTATAAACATTTCTTACAATTTCTAAATATTTATAAATTACGCAAAATGTGTGCATCGGGTTATAGAGACGCGGAAATTCTTCATGTAACATCTGCAAGGTGGCTCTCAAATCGGAGTTACCAACATTTGAAAATAATTTCAAACCATATTTAGTGTTAGTATATGTAAAATTAGTTTATTAAATAATATGCATGTAAATTGTTTTGTTAGGTTAGGAAGTGGGAAGTTGGTTTACGTCCATTTTTTATAGCATTTGGGAATAAATAATATGCATGTAAATTGTTTTCTTTGATTAGGAAATGGCAAGTTAGTTTATGTCCATTTTTTTTAGCATTTGCAAATTTATTCCCAGAGTTGGTAATGCCAACTGCAGAGCCATCTACCAGAGGCTACAGCAACTCCCGTAACTCGTGCATGCGCACTGCGATTCTGTGGAACTTAGAAGAATTTGTGTCTGCCAAATACTGGACTTTTCCTATAATTCTTTTGTATATGTATTTCCCACTCTCTCCTTCTAAACGACTGGACCTATTTTATGTCCCCCCCCCTCAATGATCTACATTCACAGTTGGACCCTCTAAAACAATTAAGGAAAAAGTTGGTTGTTTGGCGGACACGAATTCTTCTAAGTTCCACAGAATCACAATTGTGCATGTGCGAGTTGCTATAATGGTTAATGTAGCCTCTGGTAGATGGCTCTGCAGTCGGCGTTACTAACTTTGGGAATAAATCTCAAATGCTAAAAAAATGGACGTAAACTAACTTGCCATTTCCTAACCAAAGAAAACAAGTTACATGCATATTATTTATTCCCAAATGCTAAAAAAATGTATATAAACCAACTTCCCATTTCCTAACCTAACAAACCAATTTACACGCGCATTATTTAATAAACTATAAACTAATTTTTTACGTACACTAACACTACATATGGTTTGAAATTATTTTCAAATGTTGGTAACACCGATTTGAGAGCCACCTAGCGGATGTTACATGAAGCATTTCTGCATGTCTAGAACCTGATGCACAAATTTCGTGTAATTTATAAATATTTAATAATCGTAAGAAATGTTTATAAAATGGTTCCAAGAAGTTTAAAATAGTGTGAAATATGTTTATGAGTGTTTAGTGCATCAGTGGCATAAAGATGTAAGTGTAGAATTGTGTCCGCCAAAAAACGTACCACAGCCACAATTAGGTGCAGGAGTTCACCTGAAGTGAAAATCGCTTTAGAGGTTACAATCATCAATGTTTCACAATTAAACTCAATATATCATATTAGAATGAACCGTGGTAGGAATAGTCCAAAAATGAGTGATATTTGACAATTAGAAGTGATGGACTACTTAAAATCCAAGGGAAAAACTGCACTTAAACTAGCGTGAATATTTTCGAAGTCCTGTAGAACAACACTGCTCATGCGCCAGAGTTTATAGAGCCAGCGATAACCCACAATCGAACCACATATCGATTATCATCCTCGATTAATATCCGTCGCTATGAAATTTAAATGACCAATATTTGCAATAAATCCCCAAATCTGTTAAAAAATATATTTAATATTAAAATTACCAAACGTTTATTAAAAATGGGGGCTCAACTACACTTCTACTAGCGCTTGATTTTTCAGTTATATTGTTGTAAACTATAGCTCTTCTTCTGTATTTACTAACATTATTTAATATTTTAAACTTTTTCAAACAATTTTTATAACATTATTAGACAATTTTGAAGTATTTATTTAAATATGCAAATCACAATATTATGACACTGTTAGACAATATTGTGATGCTAACTGCTATTTTCTCCACAGAGTATATTACTTAGTCTATGATTTTTCTATCGCTGTTTTGGGTTATCGCTGATTGGATCAGCGTTAGGGAGTGATAAGTAAGTGTACACATCTTTTAATAAACATTTGGTAATTTTAATATTGTTAATATATTTTTTCAACATAGATTTGGGGATTTATTGCACATATTGGTCATTTAAATTCCATAGTGATGGATAGTAATCGAGGATGATAATCGATATGTGGTTCGATTGTGGGTGATCGCTGGCTCTATAAATTCTTGCGCAAGAGAACTGTGTTCTATAGGACTTTGAAAATATTTCACGCTAGTTTAAGTGCAGTTTTTCCTCCGTATTTTTATTAATGCCATTTTTTTTTAATTGTATTTAGGGCACCAGAACTAAAACTTTCTCGACTGGCTCTTTCATAATTCGGTGGGGTTGTACAAGACCAGCTTTTTACTTACGCGACTTATGCCATTTTTGATGTAATTTGAAATATAACGAAGTGTTGATGATACCATTTAACTCTGGGATTTAACCATCGTGAAAATATTGAAACCTATCATGAAATGAAGTATAGTGGAAATATTATTTTACGTTCTAACCGTCAGACATGTTGAATGTTCCATAGAATAACAAATATGGAGAGGTCATTTATGTTACGCATTAAATCAGATTTTAAAATGCAAGGAAACTAAAAGCTAACCAAACATAAATCAATGAATGGAAACTAAATCAATTACTCTAACGTAGGTGAATTCCAGGGAACGTCCTTTTTATTATTTTACGCGGTTAAATATGTAACAATGTGGTTTACACATTTTGGTCATATGTGTTTTATCGCTGTTCATCGGTGGTATATCTGTGATCATCGGTGGTGTATCTGTGGTCATCGGTGCTGATCGTTGGTATATCGCTGGTTAGAAGCAAGGACTGTTGTAAACTTCGTGGTCATGACAGGAAATAGTTTCACGACTGTTGTAACCTTCGTGGTCATGATAGGAAATAGTCCCGCTTTATTTTCGTATTTACGAGGAAATAAAGATATGATAATAACTTTCCCAGATTGAAAAACGTTAAATACAGTATTTTCTTAATATGTATGCCAATTACGTACTGTTAAAGTGCGTAAATAAAAGGCACTGTTCTCCCACGGGGCCATAATTTCTTTTGGGATGGACTCCCTGGGTAACTGGAATCTAAAACTTATTTAGTTTTTATTTGCATAGGATGTGGTCGGTTTTATGTCTCTCACATTTCTACACTTACATTCTTATGCCACTGATGCACTAAACACGTTTTGTACAGTTTTAAAAATTTTCCAATGATCTGCAAGCTTTCTTCACAATATTTTATATTTATATATTTACGTGGAAAAAGTCGGTTTTATGTCTCTCAGAATTCTTCTAAGTTCCACAGAATCGCAGCACGAGTTGCTGTAATGGTTAATATAGACTCCGGTAGATGGCTCTGCAGTCGGCGTTACCAACTTTGGGAATAAATTTCCAAATGCAAAAAAAAAATGGACGTTAACTAACTTGCCATTTTCTAACTAAAGAAAACAATTTACATGCATATTATTTATTCCCAAATGCTTAAAAAAAATGGACGTAAACCAACTTCACATTTCCTAATGTAACAAAGCAATTTACAAGTGTACTATTTAAAGAAGTATAAACTAATTTTACGTACACTAACACTAAATATGGTTTGAAATTATTTTCAAATGTTGGCAACGTTGGAACAACATGGGCAAGTAGCAAGGAAGTAATGTATCCACGATCATGTTTTACGTAAATATATAAATATAAAATATTGTGAAGAAAGCTTGAAGATCGTTGCAAAATATTTATAACAGTACAAAACGTGTTTACAAGTATTTAGTGCATCAGTGGCATAAGAATGTAAGTGTAGAAATGTGAGAGACATAAAACCGACCACATCCATTTACGTAAAACATGATCGTGGATACATTACTTCCTTGCTACTTTCCCATGTTGTTCCAACGTTGCCACCATTTGAAAATAATATCAAACCATATTTAGTGTTAGTGTACGTAAAATTAGTTTATAGTTCGGCCGGGTGGGAGTACACAAGCTTTTTTTCTACCCACTTTAAGAGTGACTAATTACAATAAATATTAATTTAACACTATATTAAACGTATTTAGCTAAGAGATGTAATTATCACTTCATTATTTTACTTGTAAATATGAAAATAAAGTGGAACTATTTCTTGTCATGACCACAAAGGTTAGGGACTATGTCCTGTCATGACCACATAGGTTATAAGAGTCCTTACTTCTAACCAGCGATAAACTAACAATTATCAAACTTTTAACCAGCGATATACCACAAATGAGCACAATGTGTGTCACAAATGAGCAAAAACAAATGAATTTAACTCCTTTGCACGTTAGTGCGCTTTCCAGTTAATATTAAATGAGCACAATGTGAACATTTAATCAAGGGATACTTATCTATGTACCATATCTATGGTTTCAACAAATCAGATCCGGGCTTATCGTTTACTTATTTAACCGCGTAAAATAATAAAAAGGACGTTCCCTGGATTTCACCTAGTTAGAGTAATTGATTTGTGTTACAGTAATTGATTTAGGTTTGGTTAGCTTTTAGGTTCCTTGCTTTTTAAATGTGATTTAATACGTAAAATAAATTACCTCTTCATTTCTGTTATTCTATGAAAAATTCAAAATGTCGGACGGTTACCATGTAAAATCATATTTCCACTACTTCATTTCGTGTTAATTATACATATTTAGCCGGCGGTTACATCTCTTAGGAATATTGATTCATTAACACTTTACAATACTTTAAATTACATCAAAATTGGCATAAGTCGCGTAAGTAAAAAGCTTGTCTTGTACAACCCCACCTATAGTTCTTTAAATAGTACACATGTAAATTGCTTTGTTACATTAGGAAATGGGAAGTTGGTATACGTCCATTTTTTTTAAGCATTTGGGAATAAATAATATGCATGTAAATTGTTTTCTTTAGTTAGGAAATGGCAAGTTAGTTAACGTCCATTTTTTTTTTCATTTGGAAATTTATTCCCAAAGTTGGTGACGCCGACTGCAGAGCCATCTACCGGAGGCTATATTAACCATTACGGCAATTCCCGCAACTCGCGCATGCGCACTGCGGTTCTGTGGAACTTAGAAAAATTCGTCTGAGACATATAACCGACTTTTTTTTACTAAGTTTCTTACCTCGAAGTAAGCAAATGTAGACTGATGAAAACTCAATCACTCAAAATTGAATACAAAACACATTTTTTCCCTTCCTTCACTAATCTCAGGAAACAATGTAATTTCTTTCTAAGGAAATGAGAGAGGGTACGAAGGGCTTACAGTGGTAGAAACACCATGCATCCAAAATACCCCTATTATGAGAAAGAGGCCTTGGGTCAAGTATCCTAAGTTCCCCCTATATATAGGATATGTAAAAATATTTATTTTAACCTTACCTTTAATTTTATTTCTCAAATAGATACAGATGTTCTTTCGTTTTAACTTCAAAATTAACTCTCTTGTAGTATATGCTGAGATTTACGCTCCAGGAACACAAAATCTATAAAGCGGCCTAAGCGTTGATGTGAAAATTTAATATGGCGAATATTGCCTTCCTTCAAGGGTTATTGTGGCGTCGCTTTGCTTGCTTTGTTTGGAATTTGAACATTTACAGCATAGAGAATAGAGAAATAAGCCAGAGAAGCAACAGCATAGAACATAGAGAACCGAGCACAGAATAATAACAATAATAGTAGGAAATGCGCACCTGTGTGCATAAGAGTAGAGTAGGCTATACCAAGTTCTGTTGCTTCCAGTGCCTCTGGGATAACTGCTCCATAGCACTTAGACATACTATTTGGGCTACAACAGGGCTATACCAAGTTCTGTTGCTTCCAGTGCCTCTGGGATAACCGCTCCATAGCACTTAGACATACTATTTGGGCTACAACAGGGCTATACCAAGTTCTGTTGCTTCCAGTGCCTCTGGGATAGCTCTTCATTAATCACTTGAACCAGACCTCACAATGTTATGGAAAAAGCACTTGTCGAATCCAAGAACATGATTCTCCCTGCTCTTTTTAATTTAAATTGGGCCTAATGAAAAACTTCGTTAAGGCCATGTACAGAACTGTTTGCGCCAGAAATTTGCACGGCTTAGTGAGACGAAAAAAAGAGGCGATTTTCGTGGGCCCCCAGATATGGAAAATGTACAAAGATGAGCATTTTAAACACCATCCTGGCAGGTAATGAAAAGTTAGCTTGGGATGCCTTTGTTCAAGTGTCAACAAATTTTCTACGAAATACCAGGGCAGAACACTTTATGGATCTTGTAGCAAATCTTCTGTACTGCTCGATAGACAGGGTGTGTAACATCTGCTTGAAGTTACATTTCTTTGATTCCCTCTTGGACTTTTTCCTGACAACTGTGGTGCTGTAAGCAACGAGCAAGGGGAACGCTTCCACCAGCAAATTTCGAACATAAAAATGTGATACCAGGGGAAGTGGAGTGCATTTACTACTAAACACTAATTAGGAAATCACCAGCAGAAAATTACAAATGTCAGGCAAAGCGGTTGCGCCTTCAGTGACCTTCCTCCAACGGATAACAACAAGGTAAATACATGCATAAGTTTTTATAGACAATAACGTAAAGTTAGGATAACTTCAAACGAGAGCTAATCTTGCATTTTTATTAACATTTTCGCTATCAGCACACCCGAAAACATGAAGATTAGTTGTTTCCATGCCAGTTACAGAAAAAAAATTGGCTAGTGTAATAAATATGATCAAAGATATGTATGAAGACACAAAAAAATATATTGGTAAAAACATTGGTGGAATCTGTTGCAATGTATGGAAGTGAGGTATGGACAATCAATAAGTACTACAAGAATAGACTAATAGCTCTAGAAATGGATTAATTACGCAGAAGTGCCAGAAAGTCTAGATTAGAACATGTCACAAATAAGGAAATTAGAAACATAATGGAAGCAGAAGAAAGCATAATTGAAAGAATTGAGGAGAAGGAATTAAAGTGGTTAGGACATGTCTTAAGAATGGAAGATGAGCGATGGCCGAAGCAACTATATGAATGGCATCCGAACAGAAAGAAGAAAAGAGGGAGACCAAGGTTAACATGGAAGGAAAACATGAAGACAGTAATGCAAGCTAGAGGGCTAAGCATCGAAGATGCCCAAGACCGTAGGCTTTGGAGGTTTGGCACGGGAAGATGGCAGCAGCTGTAAAAACCCGAAGATAGAGAGAGAGAGAGATATGTATGAAAGGTACGAATGGTAAGTAGATTTTACAATATCATGTTCTATTTTTAAATTATTTCCTGTTCTCCATATATGACTTTTACATGCTGGTCCCTCGATTTTCTAATAATTTATCATTCAAATATTTTTTGTTCAATGCCTCCTGTTTGTCATCCGACATTTCAGGTATTCTCTCCTGGCATTGGCGTATTGCAACCCACTTCTGAGGTTGGGGCGCCTGGAAGGTGGGGTTACGCTGCCCCAATGATATGATGGGTGATTACGGTGGGCAATGATGCGCAGGAGAGGCCCTTAAACCTAAACTTAACCTAATGAGGTGAATATATTGATGATAATGATGGCCAGATGATGTTCGCGGACCGTTTGGGCCTTAAAGTATCCTCACATTTGTCTTACAGGTGAGGAAAAAACTCCGAAAAAACCTCACCCAGAAAACTTGTCCCGAGCGGGGATCGAACCCGGGCCCGCTGCATGACAGGCAGCACGCTACCTCGAGACCACAGCGGTGGAGATCATTCAAATATTCTTAATGCAATTTCATCTTCTATATTTAGTTTTTCTTGCATACATATGGACATGTACATACAGTAAAACCTCCTCAAAGCGGAATCGCCTGGAAACATTTTTTCCGCATTATAAAAAACTAAAACATATTAATAATCTTAGATTATAGAGTACCGTAATGTCTTTTTTACGTACCTTGGATTAATTGTAGTTCCGCTGCCGTTGGAAAGTGAAGTATAGTATGTATTACCCGTTTAAGGAGTAAGCGCAGTTTTTAACGGAGGGCGCGTGTAGTCGTGTTTATGCAGGAATAGAACACGTGACACTGCTATCTACGAGTGCAGAGGGGAATGGGACGCGGGACGCTGACAGTGTACACTGCCTTATATGACGTCACGTGTAGCAACAAACAGAGCTTCGTGATTCTTCCGCCTGCAGAGATATTTTGAATAACTAATATGAGTGACTTCAACGGTAACGCGTGAAAAAAAAGTCCCGTTTTGTCAGCGTTAAAAATGTCTCTTAGCCGCGTATCCTGAAATTAAAGTATGCAGTTTCGGTTTGGCTAACTAACTACACTTTCGTCCACATTCTTTGATTCCCCGCAAATTTCATTCCACACTACATTGTGTCGTCTTTTAAAACTGTCCACAGCCAACTTGAAGATGCCTTGAAATCGTTATTCACTAAGGATATAGTAACAGCTAGTGCTTGACTTTGGAGGATCGGTCCGGAATTTTGGAGATTTTTTTGATCGTGCACTTGTAAAACATTTCCACGTTTAAATTTAGTCATTATTTCGCGCATTGAGAGTTTTTTCTTTTTTATCTTCAATCACTTTCACTTTTTCGTTTAATAACAATGAAACATGTGTTTCAGCCATGTTTATTCCGTAAATTCAGAACGCTACGTGTGAAAGATCGGTCTCAGAACTTAAATTAACTTAAGATTTTACAGTGCAACGGTTATTTGTAAGACAGGTACAATATCTGCATTTCGCATAATGGGTGTGCAGTGAGACCGAAATAAAATTTCAGATCCATCCATCCATACTAATTCTGCCCGAAGGCAGGTCCTTCACTGCAATCATATCATTGTCATGCTATGCCTGCAGCTTTACTAGGAAATTGCAGGTGTGGTAGCTTCCCGTTGCTTTCCACACCGGTGAAGGATGATGATGATGATGGTCATATGATTTCGGGTACCGTTTGGACCTTAAAGTTTTCCTGACATTTGTCTTACAGGTGAGGAAAAAACCCGATAAAAACCCACACCCAGAAAAACTGCCCCGACCGGGAATCAAACCCGGGCCCGCTGCATGACAAGGCATCACACTACCTCGAGACCACAGCGGTACAGGTATAATCACTCGGCGGCAAGAATCATTCCTCATTTTTTTTTGCCTAACGGGTATTCAATGAAGTGGAAACTAATTTATTTCTTTCTCGGTCTTTCCGCTTTATATATTTTTCTCATGAATGTATAGAAATATACTTCCATTTCTGCGTTGGACAGATTCCGTTTTATGCAAAATAAATACACGTAAAATTATTATTATATCGCCGTGACCAATAAATTTGTTAACATTGGACTAACTTCCGCATTATTTACGTTCGGATTAAACAACTTTTACAGTATATGTTTTGTTTCCACTAATTATTGAAACAATGTTTGATCCTTGTGTATGAATTGAAACAATGTTTGATCCTTGTGTATGAATTGAAACAATGTTTGATCCTTGTGTATGAATTGAAACAATGTTTGATCCTTGTGTATGAATTGAAATAAATATGATTAAAAAATAAATCTTGTACACAGTATTGACACCCGAATGAGCAATTGATCGTGTTTGGGTGCTGTTCAGTTCTACACAAATAATACAAATATAGAAAACATGCATTACAACGTGTTAGTTCAGAGGAGAAGAAAATAAAACACAGAGTGTCCACAGTGAGATTCCCTCATTTTAAAGTCTGTAATGTTTTTATTTCAGGTTGTACAACTGTGAATCTTGAAAGAGCAGAAACAGCACCTCAAAAAGTTTATGTGGTAATGTTGTAGTGCGCACAATACCCGTAGTGGCGCTGCAACAAACGATTGTTTCTAAAATGGAGATTCCAAACCATATGCTCAGGTTGTCTGGTGGTTGCTGAAACGAACATAGCGCAAAGGAAATGTTGTGCACTATAATTACTATACACGAAAATTATAATGTAACTCATACAGTTTTAATTTTGTGTTTGATGACAAATTCTAGTTCAGTGCACTTGGACATGTGCGAAGAATATCCAAGCTAAAGTCAATTTCACGCCATGTGTTGAACAGCATGTCTTCTGTCACTGAGTTTATAACATCTCTAATGCGTTGTTTAAGTCCAGTACAAATGGACTTCGTTTCAGCACACCACCAGACAACCTGAGCATGCTCGTTTGGAATCTCCATTTTAGAAACAATCGTTTGTTGCAGCGCCACTACGAGTATTGTGCGCACTACAACATTACCACATAAACTTTTTGAGTTGCTGTTTCTGCTCTTTCAAGATTCACAGTTGTACAACCTGAAATAAAAACATTACAGACTTTTAAAATGAGGGAATCTCACTGTGGACACACTGTATATTACGAGCCAGTTTCAAGACATAAAATAAATTATGGCTTGTAAAAAAATAGACAAAGGGAATAAAAACAATATAGAATAGATTAATAACAGACTGGAGGTGATTAAATATATTAGGGAATAATCTAATATATAAAAATAAATGTTTGTTTGTTTGATTGTTTGTTGTTCGTACTTTATGCGCGGTCATACCGTTGATCCGAATCTGATGGGGCTTTTTGCAAAATGTTCAGGAGATTCCTGGGATGAACAAAGGCTATAAAAGAGTTGTGATACTCAACTCTTACATCCTTAAAACTCGCCCTTTGTAGTGGAAAACATGAAAAAATTAGCTCTTTGGACGCTTAAATGGCTTACGCTGCCTAAACATAACAAAATACACAAAATTAATGTACACAGAATTGAATATCTCAAAAAGCTCTATAAAAAAGTCTGCGACAGCATATGTTTATCTCTTACGGATAACTCACAATAACCATTTTTGTCTTTCATTGATGCCAAGAAGATCGAGACAAGTATATAGATTCTTGTGCAAGCATAGTAGCACATGGTGGGCATTCTTTTACACATAACTCACAATAACGAATTTGTCTTTTAGCTCATTTGTGCCAAGAAGAACGAGATAAGTAGATTCCCGGGCAACACCGGGTAATCAGCACGGGGAATCTTAAAATAATTACGATATACATTAACTATTATTGTTCATTTTACTTATTAACTAATCATAAGAAGTACATTAATTTTCGTCTTTCAGCTCATTTATGTCAAGAAGATCGGGATGAGTAGATTCCCGGATAACACCGGTAATCAGCACAGGGTATCTAAAAAAAATATAATTTATAATTATTTTTCCTTTTACTTATTCAATTAAACATAAAAGCACATTAATTTCATATATTTAGACTTGGCAGCGCATGCCGGGTATGAAATAAAACAAATTTAGGAGAATGTTTCAAAATATAATACGCACTCTGACACACAAAGAGTCAATGCAAAGAATGATCAATACTATTAAAATTCATATCAAATTCCGTTGAGGTGAAGTCATATGATGAAAGTTAAAAATTAAATTGTACCTGTTGGTAGGTGCCGTCGTCCTCAACTTTGTTAAAATATTGTATATAAAATTAACTGGAGCACTTTCGGAAGTTATCTTCCATCTTCTGCAGGTTGAGCTTCCGCTACTCGTTGTTGTTGTGTTCGGTGATGTATACTCCAGCTGTTTGTAGCAGCAACTGACTTGTTTTTCACGATCTCGTATAATGGGTTTGACTGGGGTGCGTTCTCATTGAGAAGTGAGGTGTGTTTGTTTCCTTTATAATTTCAAGGTCTTCAAATATATTTATCGTAGCTGGAATGTTTTCTCGGTGGATTATCGTGTTCTTTATATCTTGTATTCAAATGTCTGCTTGTCCTGCCAATATAAATGTATTATAAAATTACAAAAACTAAATATTTCATACACGCGGGTGATAAATCAAGCTATGCTAAACATCTCATTAACGCAGGTCATTGAATGAACACAATTGAAAATACTCTCACGATAATCCACCGAGAAAACATTCCAGCTACGATAAATATATTTGAAGACCTTGAAATTATAAAGGAAACAACAACACCTCACTTCTCAATGAGACCGCACCCCAGTCAAACTCATTATACGAGATCGTCAAAAACAAGTCAGTTGCTGCTACAAACAGTTGGAGTATACATCACCGTACACAACAAGTAATGGAAGCTCAACCTGCAGAAGATGGAAGATAACTTCCGAAAGCGCTCCAGTTAATTTTATATACAATATTTTAACAAAGTTGAGGTCGACGGCACCTACCAACAGGTACAATTTAATTTTTAACTTTCATCACAGGAGAATGATACAAACAAAACATTACATAATACATTAATATCCATTAATGTCCACCGCTGTGGTCTCGAGGTAGCGTGCTGCCTTGTCACGCAGTGGGCCCGGGTTCGATCCCCGCTCGGGACAGTTTTCTAGGTGAGGTTTTGTATCGGGGTTTTTCCTCACCTGTAAGACAAATGTCAGGAAAACTTTAAGGCCCAAACGGTCCCCGAAATCATATGGCCATCATCCTTATCATTGGGGCACGCCGTAGCGTAGTGCTTAAGGCACTGAGCTACAAGCCGGAGGGTCGAGGGTTCAAGTCCCGTTGGGGTCAGGATTTTTAAACTGACCCAAACCCTCTGGCGGCACTATGGCCCTGGGGTCGACTCAGCCTCTAACGGAAATGAGTACCAGACGCTTGTTCTGGGGGTAAAGGCGGCCGTTACGCAGGGCTGACAACCCGGCTGACATAAAGTGCCGATTGTCTAGAAAAAAGTGGGAGCCCTAACCTCCTACTACCCCAAGGGCCTCCGGGCCTGTTGTGGGATCACTTTACTTTTACTTTACTATCATCCTTATCATTATCATCCTTACCATTATCATCATAATCCTTCACCGGTGTGGAAAGCAACGGGAAGCTACCACACCTCACAATTCCCTAGTAAAGCTGCAAGCATAGTATGAAAATGCTATGATTGCAGTGAAGGACCTGCCTTCGGGCAAAAATACTATAGATAGAATATCAAACTGAAGACAGTAATTAAATAAATTAGGTAATTATTATAAATTATAACAGGAAGTAACTTCTTGAGAAGATATTTTCGGCTGTTGGCCGTGGTCGTGAGGCTTGTAGTTCCCGACGTTTCGCAGAGACTGCGTCTGGCATCCTCAAGGGTTGTCTTGAGAAGTAGCTTCATATGCTTCTTCATGAAATAGGGCTGAGTCTGTTATCAAGTTACACATAGTCATAATGTTGAGTTCTTGCAGGCACAACTTTTTAAAAATCTTCTTCAGCATTGTCCAGATGAATAAGAATTTTGGGATATTTTCATACTCTGGCGATACTTCGAAGATAAAAACAGAAATTAGTTTTGAAACATTGCTCCTAAAATAACTTATATGAGGTAAGATGAAGTGCAAAACAGAATCACTCTCAGAATCACTCTATATAGTTAATTAGGTAATAAAAAAATGCGTAGGGGAAAGTTTCAACAGATACGTGGTTCAATAAGAAAGATATTTGAAAAATAAGACCACAAGAGAAACTCAATTAAAATTTTACAAAACAGTAGCCGTTCCAAACATTAACATACGGGTCGGAGACTTGGCCTTTAACGATATCTGATAAACATAAAATTGAGACAATAGAAATTGAGATTTCTCAGATCAGTTGCAGGTGTATCTTTAAGAGATCAAAAAATAAGTCAAGATATCAGAGATGAATTACAAATATGATGGATGCCAAAGTGAACCAACTACGTTTTTTAATATTTTTCACAGTATATTTTGAAATATAAGAAGATCATGCCATATTATTCATTTTATATTTCAAAATATACTTTGAAGATGAATTGTGAAAAAATATTAAAAACGTAGTTGGTTTACTTTGGCATCAGACCCTCCATATAATATAAAACGAGAGAATACACACAAATAAATGTAATTGGTTTGAACATATACAAAGAATGCCCAAATAATCGTTTATACAAAACAGCTGTTTCATTATAAACCTCTAGGCCAGAAGAAATGTAGGAAGATCAAAACGTCGTTGGAAATATGGACCTGCACCTGCAGCATATAGTGCATGCACCGGGGAGCGGAACGGGCCAACAGGTCCATACCTTGAAGATGAAGATGAATAAAATGCAAATCAAATTACCTCAAACATTTCTTATGTTTGAAGAGAAAATTATACGCTCAGACCGGGACTTGAACCGGGGACCCTTGGTTCTCTAGACCAAGTGCTATACCAACTGAGCATACATGAGCAAAGTATTCGATCTAAAACGCAAATCTTCTCTTATATACATTGTAATTCCCATCCACCAAATGCCTGTGAAGCCATGCTTCTATCTTGCAAATGGCGGCTTCCTTATTAAGAAGGACATATTTGGGAATTATACATTACAGCCAGTACGGCTTTTTCCAAGTTTTTATTATTGATTCGTAATCTCAATGATGGATAAATCATATTTGAAGAGAAAAATTATACGCTCAGACCGGGACTTGTGGTTCGTCCCGGTCTGAGCGTATAATTTTTCTCTTCAAATATGATTTATCCATCATTGAGATGTACGAAATCAATAATAAAAAAAATTCTTATGTTGTTAAATTTCAGGCTAGAAGAGCAAAATCACGTGCATAAGCAGACTTGTTTTGTTTCATATTATTATACCTGCAGTGTTTAATAAATGTACCAAAATGGCGTCAGCTTGTCTACTTTTGGTGGAGACTTTACTCGATTTATAATTAATATTTTTAGAAAGTAAAAACTTTTAAGATTTTTTTAATAATCATTATCTCCTTCTTGTCCACCGCTGTGGTCTCAAGGTAGCGTGCTGCCTTGTCACGCAGTGGGCCCGGGTTCGATCCCCGCTCGGGACAGTTTTTTGGGTGAGGTTTTGTATCGGGTTTTTTCCTCATCTGTAAGACAAATGTCAGGAAAACTTTAAGGCCCAAACGGTCCCCGAAAATCATATGGCCATTGCAATCATCATCATTCATATTCATCGGCGTGGAAAGGCAACGGGAAGCTACCACACCTATAATTCACTAGTAAAGCTGCAAAGCATAGGCATGAAAATGCTATGATTGCAGTGAAAGACCTGCCTTTGGGCAGAATGCTATGGATGGATGGATCTCCTTGTAAGCCCATGTTTCCCTTAACAGAGATTTAGGCGCTCTCCCCCTACAGGCAAGAATTTGAACCATACTAATTTAGTTTACACTTGTTTTCGTATAGATGTCCATGGTCAGCGTACCGCCTCATACTGACATCTAGGAAACCATTCAGGCTTAAGGATCTTTTACGAGCTATGAAATCTTCAGACCCGGGACCCACGGCTTAAAAGTCCCTACCGGAGGACTTGATCCTTGGATTTAGCCATTCTAAAAAAATCCATGGACCCCGGCCGGGTTTAGACCCGCGACCCTCGGGGACAAGAGGCAAGGAGCTAAACCACTAGGTCCACCGCGGCCAGAAATTACCACCCCACCTGTTATTTTGTAGATTCTTGGGAACACGTCTCTGAGTGGTTCCCTTCTATTTTCAAATGAGTTGGATATGATCTGAAGATAGAAGGAAAACTCTTCAGAAACATGTTCTCAAGAACCTAAATTTGTGGGGTGAGGTGTTCAATTTCCAATTTCTAACATAATGATTAGAATAGATTTATTTAGCCTGGTGATTATTCGCCATGCAGGAAGAAGAAGACCAGGACGTCCACTCAAAAGACTTCTGGATGGTGTTTCTCTTGAGGGCCGAAACAGGTCAACAAATGGCCTAAATTCGTGAATGTACTATGATGATGATGATGATGATCATGATGATGACATTATTAGCTTCGTGTATTTCCTGTATGGATGTGGACTTTACTGTTTGTTAAGGGTACATACTCGTAAATGAGTTTTAACAAGTTTGATAAATTACTTTATTCAATATCTGAAGAGAAAAATGTATCCCTAGACTGGGGTGCCAAACCCAAGCGTTTTTAGCTTTATATGCTAATACTCTGCCACTAAGCTTAAGCTACGGCCTCCAATCTAAAACACAATGTTTTCTTAAATTAATGTTTGAGAAGCTAAAGCTATTACTAAGATAGGAAATAAGTAAATCAATGAACACAAATTATTGTAAATCAATGGTAAAGAGAAAACTTTTTGCCTGAATCGGGAATCGAACCCGAACCTTTAGCTTTCCGTGCTAATGCTCAGACCCACTGAGCTTAATCCAGGCTTCATTCCCATCCTATCCAGTAGAGTAAGGTAAAGGAAGGATTTTGCTTGGATGGGAATGAAGCCTGGATTAGCTCAGTGGTCATGAGCATTAGCACGGAAAGCTAAAGGTTTGGGTTCGATTTCCGGTTCAGGCAAAAAAAATTTCTCTTTACCACTGATTTACAATTTTTTCTCTTAAAATTTTATATTCCTGAGAGCGACTAAAAGCTTGGCAAAACTGTTGCTCGAAATACAAATGCCGGTTTTTATTTAAGAAGACTTCCTTTATTTATTTCATCAAACACACTTAGTAAATCAAATTTATTATTTTAGATTTCTCCATATAAAATCCATTGTAACTTTGTGAATTTATTATTAATTTCTTAATGATTTCAGTTATTACTAGAGATAACACACAAGTTTAATGAACACAAAACACAATACATGGATACCTGTCTTTACTTGTTACAGTATAATTATAACAACATAACTGTCATTACTTTACATGACATCCCAAGCAACACAATTTGTTCATTCATTACTGTGTCACTCAAATAACACCATCTACATTCCAAGCAGTGAACTGTATCATAGTATAGTGGTAGCCAACCTATCTTCTTCTAGAGCCTTATTTAAGAACCCAGGGTCCCATACTTACATGTGTGAGGAGGTGTGCCAATATATTTTACTCACATTTCTTTGCTCTGCTTCGTTGTGCTGGATAATAACATAGTGTATCGTGTGGTGTGTATTGTGTGTTCTTTATCAAGTTATATTTCATAATGAAACTAATAAGGAGTTAACTTAGAAAAATACTTAAGGTTACAGGATTCTACCCACAAGTTGATAGACAGTGTAATGTATGTGTTTACACATGTTGTAAAGTGAAGTAATTAGTGTGAACTGCTGAACTGCTGCAGATATTGTTCGACAGATGTGTGTTTATTTATCTGTGCATATTGTAGTGCAGTGTTATTAATTATGTCACCCCTGATGTTAATATCAGCTCCACACTGAGTGAGTAACTCAACTGTCTGCAACTTGCCTTCACATGCTGCTAAGTGAAGTGGTGTGTTTCACCCATTGTTATCCTTAGCGTTTGACAGTGGCACCACTGTCTATAAGCACTTTACATTACATCTGCACCCTGGTACCGTGCCAGCGTAAGTGAAGTGGGTGTATTACCATTTTCATTCTTAACATCGACAGAGGCACCACTGTGTATAAGCATTTTACATACATCTGCACCCTGGTACTGGTGCAGCTAAGTGAAGTGTGTGTATTACCATTTTCATTCTTAACATCGACAGAGGCACCACTGTCTGTCATAAGCACTTTACATACATCTGCCACCCTGGTACCCTGACAGCTAAGTGAAGTGGTGTATTACCATTTTCATTCTTAACATCGACAGAGGCACCACTGTGTATAATCACTTTACATACATCTGCACCCTGGTACTGTGCAGCTAAGAGAAGTGGTGTATTACCTTTTTTCAGTCTTAGCATTGACAGAGGCACCACTGTGTATAAGTTACTTTACATACATCTGCACCCTGATACTGTGCTGCTCTGTGAAGTGTGTGTAATACCAAATTTATTCTTAACGACAGTGGCCACCACTGTCTATAAGTACTTTACAATACATCTGCACCCTGGAAACCGTGCCAGCTAAGTGAAGTGGTGTAGTAACATTTTCACTCTTTAGCATCGACAGTGACACCACTGTCTATAAGTAACTTTACATACATCTGCTGTACTGCACCTTGCAGGCATAGAACAGGATGTCAGTTGTTTGTATGAAACGTGAGGCTGGCAACACCCAAATCATCACTCGAAACACTTCTACTTGTTTTCCTCGAAACTGCCTCGTGTATCGGGGGTGGTAGTGGATACTCTTCACATCTGGGTTGTCGCGAGACGAGGTTAAGGAGGGGTCTGGTGGGTTAAACAGATTCTGCACTATGAACATATCCACCATGGAAAGCAGCATCTGCAAGAAACACATGTTTTTTTACTTCCATGTCGTAATGCGCCATCTCTGTAAAACATCAGTTAAATTTATATAAACACATATGCAAAATGTTATTTATTATATATCACCATCTCCAACTTATTTGGTCATGTATTCATGGTTCTAGCTCTCTGTCCTCTCATTTTTTATCTCAGAAAGTACGAAACATGTGACTGAAAAAATACGTATAGTATTTTGATACACCAATATTTTTCATTAACCAGTGATCAGTCCATACAGTATGTATTGCACTTACCAATAACAACCTCAGTCTTCGTTGCCTCCTCAATTTTCTGTGTAATTCTGCCAGACCTTTTTTCTTAATCTTAATCTTATTCCTTTTCTTCGTTAAGTTCTGTGTTCAGCGCTTGAATATTCTCCTTCAGCTCTTAGTATTTATTTCTTTTCTTCATTAAGTTCAGTGAACACACTTTGATCATTCTCTTGAGTTTATCTGTCGTAAAGCTCTTTCGTTCTCAAGCTCCTTATCAATGTTACTACACAAATTGTTATAATTTTCACTGGGACTTGAGAACTTCAATCAGTTTTTGTTACTTTTATCTCTAATGCAGTCCTGAGATCACGTTCGTTTGATACTTTTTCCTCTAAAGCCCTCCTCAGTTCACGCTCCTCAGCTCGTTGTTTTTGTTACTTTTATATCTAATGCAGTACTGAGATCACGTTCGTTTGAGACTTTTTCATCTCTAAGCACTCCTCAGTTCACCGCTCCTCAGCGAGTTGTGTTTGTTACTTTTTCCTCTAATGTCTTGAGATCACATTCGTTAAACTAGTTGTTCCTCAATCACTGTATAACTGCCATCCACATTAATGCAAACTTTGGCGAGATGTTTTGGGGGTTTTGCCATTCTGTAATGTAACACCACTGTTATTAGTCATTACTTTCACCCATCAATTGTTTAACAACTCTACAGTGCAACAGGCTTAGAAAACCCTTGTCCTAACATCCGGATTCTGACCTCACATGCACATGTGCTAATACAAAGGTAGACGGTCATGATATGCCAGTATAGGGGGTGACATGTTGTCAGCATGTCGGGTCCCCAGCCGTTACAGTTTGTTTTTTTCAACCTGGAGCCGCTACTTATTATAGCTACACAAATTCCTCATGATGATGGGTAGGCATCGGTCCGACACTGGCTTAAAATTCCATGAAAAAATTTCGTCCCCAAATGTGGACTCAAATCACCGCAAGTTCTGTAGCTCTGCATCTTGCCGTAACCACTAGGCTACGGGGCGGGATTCCATCAATTGTTTACAACTCAATAATTTTGTACTTTATGCATGATAACCTGAAAATATGCACTTTAAATTGCCTTATCAGGTATAAAACATGCATGCTAAATTGCATCTAGCAAGTTTCAGTAAAGGTTTGGTGATTATCATTGAACTAAATCACCAATAATCCATTCTAAACATTTTGATATACCATAAAGATCATTTGACAAGTGATAACTATCGTTATGTTTAGCAACCAGTGGTCTGTGTTGAAGATATGTATGGCCTCAGGAAATGCTCGTTCACCCCAAGCATGTCTTTAAGAAATATATGTACACCCACTTCCTTCTGTTTAGGTTAGGAAGGGATATCAGATTAGTTTTGAATAATATATACAGGGTGTCCCAAAATTAGACCGAACAACTTTGGAGAAGCTGATAGATAACATTATTTTAAACATTTTTTGTTAAGGAAGGTTTTTTTTTGTGTGCGGAGCTTCGTTTAAGCGCTGGACGAGTAAATGTCATTACTGCCTCCCACCCACAAAGACATCGGCCCATTTCTCTGTATTCGCCAGCTGTGCAGATTAATCGTGCCCCAAGGTCCTCTTCAGATTCAACAGGCATTTCATACACGATAGTCTTCATGTGCCCCCACAAAAAAAAGTCCAAGTGGAGTAAGGTCGGGGGGAGCGTGCCAGCGAGGGCAATGGGTCCATCTCTGGGGTATCCAGTGATTGCCGTATGTAGCCGATAAGATGACGACGTATTTTCAGCACCAAAGTGAGCTGGTGCCCCATCATGTTGAACCACATGTTCTGTCTGATATAGGAAGGGGAACTGTTTTCCATTAGATCAGGCAAAACTTGTTGCAGAAAAGAAATACTAAGTAATTGTAAGCATTGAGTCGGGCGGGCAAAATGTATAGTCCTAATAAGAAGTTATCCACAATACCGGCCCCACTCATTAACACCAAATCTCAGTTGATGTGACCTCTGAAATGTTAGCATGGAGATTTGCGAAAGCTCAAACCATGTGAATTCCGACTCTGAAATAACTGCTCACGTGTGAAACAAGCTTCATCTGTCAACAATGACATGGGATTCAAACAGTACATCGTTTTCAATTTTTTCCAGATACCACTGACAAAATTGCTTGTCTCAGAGGATAGTTCTTGAGGCCTCATTGCGCGGACCTTTTTCAAGATGAAAAGGATTTTGCAACAAATATTTTTTGCAGAATTCTTCCCACAGTGGTTACGACTTAGGTGCAATTGTCGAGCGATGGCGCGAGTACTGCTGGAGTTACTAGCATGCACCGCAACACATCTTCCTCGTTGTCAGGAGTCCGTACAGACAACGTGGCCGTCCTTGCCCTTCTGCTCGTCATCCAGGAGAGCCTCTTTCACGTAGTCTACGTTGGCAAATGTATAGTGTGATGAGAGAAACTCTTCGGTTTCGGAACTGTTCTTGGTAAAGCCTTACAGCCGCACAACCCGAACCAGATTTTCCATACACCAACAGCATGTCCGTCATCTCACTCCACGGTGTACCTTTCCATGTTGTAAATAAAACTAGTATGCAGCAGGACATTTCCAGCAAACTAAACACACAATGTCAAGGAAACACAAACGATGAGCTCAGGAAGTAAACATGCGAACCGAATTGAAGCGTCTTTGTTTTGTTTTCTTTCGTAGTGTTTCCTTTAAAAGATACATACTGTACACAAACGTAATTAATACGTATCTAAACCAACTGGGTGTGAGGCAGTGGCAGTTATGATATTAACTTGTCCAGCGCTTAAACGAAGCACCGCAGCAAAAAACCTTTCTTAAAAAAAGTGTTGAAAAATAATGCTATCTATCAGCTCCCAAAGTTTGTCAGTCTAATTTTGGAACACTCTAGTATATGTAATTTATTTCGTTAGATAGGACGGGGAAAATTAGTGTACATCTATTTATTACAAACATTGTTTTTATATTAATTGCGAATGTTGGTCTTACTTGTTTCACAACTAGTACTTCCATGTATCGGCAAATTTCACATGCCTGAATCATTATGCACAGTAATTTCGCAGCAGAGAGTTTGAATTGAGAGGTTTTTAATTACAGTTTTTTTTTTTCAGGAGTTTGACGGATTGTAAAAAAAATAATCAACCCAAGATTAGTTTATAGTTTTATTAATAAGATAAATAAACTGGTTAAATTTTTATATGAATAACTTCATAGTAGTCGTCTGGAGAAGGTACGGAAGTACTGAAAACAGTTTGTAACTGAGTTTGTGATTAAAATAAATATGAAGATCAACATAACAGTTTTATTTTGCTAATAAACATAATGTATTTTTAATCAAATAAACGCCAAATCAATTAATTAATAAATTATAGTTGATTAACCCTTAACCCTTCAAATTGGCACAAAACAAAAATTTCTTCTGTTAGTTATTTAAATGTGGCGGGACCGCCACTGAAAACGGAAATCTTGTGTAAACTCTTATTATTAGATTATATGTATTAATTAGACTCGTTTAAGTGGTTCTTTTGGTTCGTTTTTTTTTTCTGATTTAATTCTTCTTCTTCTTCCTTCCAAGTATTGGCCAAGGCCTGTTTACGATCCTATAGAAAATTTTCCGATTTCTGATTTAATTTAAAATATGAAATTAATTGAAACCAACTGATGAGTATCCAAAAAGATACATTACGAATTTAAGGCTTAATTCTGAGAACAGGATACAAACAATAGATTCAATTTATTTAATATTTTAATATAAAACAGAAAGAAAATAAAGGAATATAATAAACTTAAACGTGTTGTCGAATTACACAAGTATACCCTAATAATGACAGTTTTGGTTGATATCGATTTCACTGCGGTTCGGTACATTAATATGAGATATTAGTACATTGCAACTATATTTAGGGTTATGTAAGATGCATGTAATTTATTTTTGTTGGATTAGGAAGAGGAAAGGTGGTGTTCATCCATTCCTTGTTAACATTTTTTGGGAATGTATTGCAAATATCGGTCATACTTACTTACTTACTCACTGGCACTATCGAACCCGTAGGTTAATGGCCGCACGGACATAAAGCTCTCCATACATCCTATCCTGAGCTAATGCTTTACAATCATTCCCTGGATAATCTACTTCCCTAAAAATCATAGTTAATGTTGTTCTCCAACCTCATTCTTGGTCTACCCAACTGGGCGTTTTCCCTCTGGCTTTCCATACAAGAAGTTTCAATGCACGTCTTTCATTCCCCATACGCGCAAACATGTCCTGCCCATCGCAGTCTACGGGACTTAACTGTTTCTTATTATATCTGGCTTCCTATAAAGACCATGTAGTTCATTGTTATGTAGTCTTCTCCATTCACCTGTCTGTTCATCTCTCTTTGGTCCAAAAATTTTCCTAAGAACTTTATTCTCAAATACTCGTAATCTCCTTTCCTCCCTTAAAGTAAGAGTCCATGTTTCGCCACCCATATAATATAAACTGGTAGAGAAGATCACATAACAGTTTTATTTTGCTAATAAAACACAATGTATTTTCATCAAATAAACGCCAAACCAATTAATTAATTATTTATATTGGCCAAAACAAAAATTTCTTCTCTTAGTTATTTAAATGTTTGCGGACCGCACTGAAAACGGAATCTTGTGTAACTCTTATTATTAGATATATTGTATAATTAGGACACGTTTAAGTGGTTCCTTTTGGTTCGTTTTCTTCTGATTTAATTCTTCTTCTTCTTCCTTCTAAGTATTAGGCCAAGGCCTGTTACGATCCTATAGAAAATTTTCCGATTCTGATTTAATTAAAATATTAAATTAATTGAACCAACTGATGTACATTACGAATTTAAGGTTAATTCTGAGAAACGGGATACAACACAATAGATTCAATTTATTTAATATTTTAAAT
This sequence comes from Diploptera punctata, assembly GCA_030220185.1. NCBI lineage: Eukaryota > Metazoa > Arthropoda > Insecta > Blattodea > Blaberidae > Diploptera > Diploptera punctata. The sequence goes on along the minus strand of JASPKZ010003375.1, from coordinate 55,481 downwards.
TAAAACAGAAAGAAAATAAACGAATATAAATAACTTAAACGTGTGTCGAATTACACAATTATACCTAATTAATAACAGTTTTGGTTGATATTCGATTTCACTGCGGTTCGGGTACCATTAATATGAGATTTTAGTTACATTGCCAATTTTAGGGTTATGTAAGATGCATTGTAATTTATTTTTGTTGGATTAGGAAGAGGAAAGGTGGTGTTCTCCATTCCTTATTAAAATTTTTTGGGAATTTATTGCAAAATATTGGTCATTACCGAATTCATATATATATATATATATATATTATATATATATATATGGAATGATAAAAAAAATAAATGCCTGGACGATATTCGAACCCGGAAACTCTGAGTCCGTACCTCAGCGTGTTATCAATTACACCACCAGGCGAATCCAATTCTTATATATATGTATTTCTCGCAACATCTAGTAATAAAGGAGAATATATATACATATATAAGAAAAATAAGTGTTTGAATTGGATTCGCCTGGTGGTGTAATGGATATTAACACTGAGCTACAGACTCAGAGATCCGGGTTTCGAATCCCGTCCAGGCATTTATTTTTCTTATCATTCCATATTAAGCTTGCATTGCTCAATGTTAAACATTTAATTATAATATATATAATATATATATATATATATGGTATATGATAAGGAAAAATAAATGCCTGGACGGGATTCGAACCTGGATCTCTGAGTCTGTAGCTCAGTTGTGATATCCATTACACCACCAGGCGAATCCAATTCAAAACATTTATTTTTTCTTATATATGTATTATATTCTCCATTATACTAGATGTCGCGGAGAAACTCGGTCTTCACTGCCATCTAGTAGCTGACTATAACAAGTAAGCAAATTAAAGAGAACATTTGTTACTTTATAGCAGTCGTGACGCTTTATCGCATGTTATACATTAAATATTTAACATTGAGCAATGCAACGCGTTATATGGTATAAGAAAAATGAATGCCTGGACGGGATTCGAAACCCGGATCTCTGAGTCTGTACCTCATATATATATATATATATATATATATCATTTCTTTTGGATTTACATGACATGTTTGTGTAAGCGCACTGCGATTCTGTAGAACTTAGAAAAATGTTTAACTGAACGGCAAATTGTAAAGTTTTTCCATCACACAGAACCGATATTAATATTGGATCCATAGTTTTTGTGTTTAGTGAGATGAATAGTGACACTGCCGATGTCACCTGAGTCCACGTTCAGCACAAAAGTTTAGTTTTATTTTAACCAAGAATTTAATTTAATTATTCACTAAATTTTCACAGTTGGTATGTATTATGTAGGATCAATCAATTTTTTTGTAATAGTTTATTGCGATAGATATGTGGTTTCCCAATAAGATCATGTAGCTCACTGTTATGTAGTCTTCTCCATTCGCCTGTTTGTTCACCTCTCTTTGGTCCAAAATTTTTCCCAAGCACTTAATTCTCAAATACTGGTCATATTTTCTCCTCCTTTAAAGTAAAAGTCCATGTTTCGCATCCATGTAATGTAAGTGGGAGAATAGCATATTTTCACTTAAACATATTTTTCTAAGAGATAAGTTGGGACGACAATAGTCCCGTAATACATAAGAGCACGCGTTTCCAGAACTGAGCCTATGTTTATTTTCTTTGTGGATCTACATTCCTGTTTACTATTATTGTTCCTACAAATTTGAATTCATCTTGTTGTAAGTGTGAAATCAGAGAACAGTTATCGCTTATGAGAGGAACAAAACACTAAAGATGGCTCTGAAAGGTTTAAAAAAACCTGAAAATTATGAAACTGCGGGCAAGACTACCAGATCAAAATTTCAAAATATAATTTGAAATGCTGAAATTTTCAGATGACAATGCGCCAACCGAAGCAGATACTGATATAAATTATGAATGGGAGGCTATAAGAGATAGGCCTACTGCTAAATTCTGAGCACCAGAATGCGTAGCTTATTTAAAAAATAAACAAAACAAGAATTGGTTTGATGACAAAGTACCCACATTGTGAGAAAAAATAACTAGCAAATGAAAGTTCCGGAGCCAAATTAAGTAAATCAGAAACAGTTGAGTAGCGTCAGACGGGAAACCAACTAGGTTAATAAAGTGTAAAAAGAGGGGGATATTTGAGAGAGAAAATTAATGATCTTGAACTGAATAACCAAATAATATCAGACAAATTTATATCAGGAAATCAGAATAGAAAGGAAATGGTTCAGGCTAGAACAAACATAAATAAGAATGAAAATGGGGATTTGATTACAGATTCCAAGAGTACATTAAATGGATGGAAGAGAAGTTACTTTATTCAGATATTAACTGTACATGCAGAACAAAGATATTGCACGAGGAGATTTATAGACAGCAGAATTGTTAAACACATAATCAAGTGACTAGTAGTTAAAAATGGCGATAGAAAAATTTAATATATTGTAAATCATCAGGGTCAGATGGAATCCCCAACAGAAACTGATAAAATCAGGGGGGAAGAGACAGTTGATGGACAAGATACGTCGGACTTAGTTATGAATTGGAAGAAGAATGTTCTTCCAAATGAATGGAAATAATCTATTATTGTATCAATCTATAAGAAAGGAGATAAAATTGATTGCAACCAATTACAGGGGCATCTCATATTTTCAACTTCATACAAAAGTCTAACAAATGTTATTAGTAAGCAGACACATCCCTATATGATGACATTCTAGGAGATCATCAATGTGGATTTAGAACCAACAGATCTACAACAGATCAGATTCTTAGTATAAGACAGAATTTAGAAAATAAATGGGTTATGTTATAGCACGGTATTTCAAATATAATAGACTTCTAAATTACACACTGTGGTCTCAAGGTAGCGTGCTGCCTTGTCACGCAGCGGGCCCTGTGTTCAATTACCTGGTCGGGACAGGATTCCTGGGTGTGGGGGAGGGTTTTCCTCACCTGTAGGACAAATGTCAGGGTTCCCCGAAAACATCCGGCCATCATCATCATCCTCCACCGGTGTGGAAAACAACGGGAAGCTATCACATCTATAATTCTCTAATAAAGTTTCAAAGCATACCAAGAAAAATTCTATGATTGCAATGAAACACCTTGCTCTCGGGTAGAATTGCTACGGATGGATGGAATTATTATAATTATAAAAAGATGATTCTAGGGCAGTTGTCTATAAACAAAAAATGGACGAATTGCTGTCGACCTTAGAAGTATATATATTGTTTGTTTATGATTTTGAAATGTTTATACTTACTGTGCGATGCGTGTGTCTGCTGTCTGTAACACAAACGTTCTGGTGTTTTCCCCAGTTATTGACTCACACATTACCCTGACGTTATATTGATTGTTGTTCCTATCTACGTGTTTTATGCGCATTGGCGCCGGCTTTTATCTTTCCATCAATAAGGATCTTATCGTTATAAACGTAAAGGACAGAAAATTGCGTTGGATTGGACTTACTTTGCGTAAACCACAAACTGCAATAGAAAGATGCGCACTGGACTGGAATCTTCGAAGTTCCAGGAGGAGAGGAAGATAAAAAATAACTTGGAAGAGGACTAGAAGGAGAAATAAGTGAAATAGGAAAAATTTGGTTGGAGGTGAAAGGGGAAAATTTCATTAATGGCTCTATGCTCCAGCTAGGAGCGAAAAGAAATTATGATTATGAACAATAATGATGATGATAATAATAACGTGACTTTATAAGGTGAGATGATAAAATAAAATTTAACCAACTTTTCACGCACGCCGAAGTTACTATGATGATCTTGCAGAAGATTTCCGGGCTGTTTGGCCGTGGTCTTTCTTAAGTTTTGGTTGGGTGTATGCTGCGTTTAGTGGTGCCTATATACACTTGGCCGCAACTGCACGGGATCCTGTATATGCCTGCTGATTGATGAGGATGAAGTTGATCCTTAATAGGTCTGAGGAGGTCTTTGATTTTCCTGGTAGGCCTATATACTGGTTTTATGTCTTCTTTCTTTCCTAGAACATCGGACAGGAATCTCATTGGTGCAATGGAAGACCCTAATGCTAACCAACCAGAAGGCAGCTACAATTTACGAAGTAACGGACCGCGCAGAGAACACGTCGCGGATACATGTATAAATAGAGCAGGTAGTCGACAAAAATTGCCAGTCTCAAGACAACCCTTGAAGATGCCGGACGCAGTCTCTGGCCTACAAGACCACGCCCAACAGCCCGGAAATCTTCTGCAAGTTCATATTAACCAACTCCGTTTACAAATTATCAATTATGTCATAGTGTTACATCCCACTGTAATGTCAATAAAACGGATGCATTAGGTTACTTGAACGGAGGAAGAAGACCGGTCAAATTTTAGTACTCGGGTTTGTTTTCACGCTTTAAGGTAGTTTTAAGAGCCCGAATATATTCACCACTCCGGACCCACGGCTTAAAGTTTCTCTCTGATGAGGTATTCCTTGGATAGTTCCACTGACCCTGGCCCAATTTGTACCCGCTACCGTCGAGACAAGGTGCATAAACACCAGATCACTGCGATGGGGAATTCTCGTAAAGTTGCTAAGTATATATATATCTACATATAGCAACGGGGAGCTACCACACCTATAATTCACTAGTAAAGCTGCAAAGCATAGCATGAAAGTGCTATGATTGCAGTGAAAGACCTGCCCTCGGGCAGAATTACTATGGAAAAAAATATATATCCAACACTGTGGTCTCGAAGTATAGCGTGCTACCTTACCACGCAGCGGGCCCGGGTTCGATTCCCGCTCGAGCAGGCTCCTGGGTGAGGTTTTTTCAGGGGTTTTCCTCGCCTTTGTGACAAATGTCAGGAAGCTTAGAACCCAACGGTCCCCGAAAATCATCCAGCAATCATCATCATCATCCTTCTTCACCAGTGTGGAAAGCAACGGGAAGCTCAACCATTAATTTCTTAGAAAAGCTGCATAGCATAGCATGAAAATGCTATGGTTGTAGTGAAAGACCTGCCCTCGTGCTGAATTACTATGGATGGATATATATTACTGTCCATCAATTATATTAAATGGATGTGAAACCGGACTCTTACTTTAAAGGAGAGGAAAGGAGATTACGAGTATTTGAGAATAAAGTTCTTAGGAAAAATGTTGTACCAAAGAGAGATGAACAAGGCAGGTGAATGGGGAAGAATCAATATCAGTGAACTACATGGTCTTTATAGGAAAGCCAGATATAATAAGAACAGCTTAAGTCTCGTAGACTGCGATGGGCAGGACATGTGGCACGAATGGGGAATGGGAGGACTTGCATGGAAGCTTCTTGTAGGAAAACCAGAGGCAAAACGCCCAGTTCTTAGAGCAAGAATGAGGTTGGAGAATAACATTAACTACGATTTGTGAGAAATAGATTATACAGGGAATGATTGAAAAGCATTAGCTCAGGATAGGGATGTATGGAGAGCTCATGTCTCGTGGTTAGTTGGTCCATTACTTTAACGCAGTTTAACGTCTCACCTACAGGGTACTTTTAGTGCCACGTGTCACCCGGCCTCACAGTGACAGGACCTGTCGGGAGAGGTGATTTCAACTATGGATCACATACATATTTTCTTACCACACAAGGACGTGGAGAGTCTCCACGAATGAGTGATCAGCTCAATGTCAGGGCCACCTCGGAGACAACACAACATTAACACAAAAACACAACTATTAATACTGATCATGGCGAATATGACTGTGATTGTTCCGGGGACCGTTTGGGGCATATAATGTCCTGATCTTGAATTGCAGGTTAAGTAAGTAATAACCCCGACAAAAAAACGAAACTGGGCCGGTGCCATACGAGGGATGCGACGCTACATGTTCACAGTCGTGAATCGGATTCATTTAGAAAGTATTTGTTCTTACAGTGAATTAAATTTAAAGGAAACAAATCCGCTTAAATACAGAGAAAAGTTTATATTAAATACATTTGATTTGAAACGATTTTTAAAATAATAATACGTTTGTACCAGTTGTGGCAGTCGTCCTCATCAAACTATATTTGTGTGAAACATCAGCTACGTCTTTTGGACCCGATTTAATATTCAAACCTACTCATTGGGTATAGGGTTTTGTTTAACGAATATATATTGAAACATTAAACATCATTGAGAAATCTTTTTTAACTTTTCTTGGATGCATATAGAACGTAATACAAGTTTTCCGAATTGTTCAACTGAAAAACAAAGGTTAAGTTATTTCATAACAAAGTTGCGGATTTTATAATCTTTAAATGCTTCTTCTAAAAAATATAAGATGCTTTTATACCATATTAATCTCACCTTTATTCTATTATTATGTTTATATGTTATTACAGTATTTCATCTTACTCTGTTATGTGCGTGTCTGCTCTCGTTTAACACAAGAATTCTAGTGTTTCCCCCAGTTATTGACTCACAAATTAGCGTGACTTGAATATTGATTCCTATTCTTATCTATGTTGACCTATCATGTTTCATATTTTATCCGCATGGCGCAGCTTTATTCTTTCCATCAATAATAATGACATCAAAATAAAAATAGCAATAATAATAATAAAGTCTCGTTAAACTGCAATGTGCAAGACATGTTGGCACAAATGGGGAATGAAACCACGTGCATGGAAGTTTCTTGTCGGAAAACGAAGAGGGGAAAACGCCCAGTTGGTTAGACCAAGAATGAGGTGGAGAATAACATTAACCATTATTTAGGGGAAGTAGGATTATACAGGGGATGATTTGGAAACATTAGCTCAGGATCGGGATGTATTGGGGGGGCACGCCGTCAGCGTAGTGGTTAAGGCACTGAGCTACAAGCCGGAGGGTCGAGGGTTCAAGTCCCGTTGGGGTCAGTATTTTTAAACTGACCCAAACCCTCTGGCGGCACTATGGCCCTTGGGTCGACTCAGCATCTAATGGAAATGAGTACCAGAAGCTTGTTCTTGGGGTTAGGTAAAGGCGGCGTCACGCAGGGCTGACCACCCTGGCTGACATAAAGTGCCGATTGTCTAGAAAAATGGGTAGCCTTAACCTCCTACTACCCAAATGTGCCTCGGGCCCTGTTGTGGGATCACTTCGGGATGTATTGGAGCTTCTGTCCTCGCGGGCCACAAACATGTGGGGTTCGAGTGTGCGAGAGAGTTAGTTTTAATAAATCATAATGATCCATCCCTAGTAATTCTGCCCGAAGGCATGTCCTTCACTGCAATCATAGCATTTTCATGCTATGCTTGCAGCTTTACTACGGAATAGTAGATGTGGTAGTTTCCCGTTGCTTTCCACACCGGTGAAGGATGATGATGATGATGATGATTATTTCGGGGAATCGTTTGGGCCTGAAAAGTTTTCCTGACATTTGTCTTACAGGTGAGGAAAACCCCGATAAAAACCTCACCCAGAAAAACACTGCCCCGACCGAGGATCGAACCCGGGTCCGCTACGTGACAAGGCAGCAAGCTACCCTCGAGACCACAGCGGTGGACCGTATCTAATATAATCATAAATAAATATGTTAGTTATATCTATACTAAACACAAGAGTTTTTCTTCATTTTTTCTTCAAAATCTCGTTATAAAAATACAGAATTTTAATGTGCATAAAACATCTCATAAATATAGTTTTCTATTTATTGATTAAAAATTAATGAAAGGGAAATAAAATAATCAAAAACAGTACAGAATAGATCAATAACAGACTGAAGAAAGCAATTGAATATATTTAGAAACAATATAAAACAAAATAAATTTAGGAGAAAGTTTCAAAATATAAAATGCACTCTGACTCACAAAAATTCAATCCAAAGGAGAATTTATATAACCTAAAAAATAAATTACATAATAGATTAATTCCAAACTGAAGAAAGTAATTAAATACATTAAGCAATTATTATAAAAATAGCAATAGGAAACAACATTATGAGGTGTTTCTAAATAAATCTGTTTTCATCTTACCCAAAGAGGTTGAGTTCTCTTAGTACATGTTTCAATACAATCTTCTATCCAGACTGATGATTTTTACTTTGTCTTCCCCGGATAACGAAGATTAAACACACAAATTGTCTTGAAACATGTCCTAAAAGAAACTAAACTTCTAAGAGGTAACATGAAAAGAAAATCACTCTTTTTATTACATTAGGTAATAATATAAAACAAAAATTATTTAAATTAATATTGGGAAGAAAACATTATGAGGCTATACCATTAATAGTGAGTGGAGAACATAGTTTAATCGACTCACCTCATACATTTTCAAATTTCTTTGATACCGACGGTTTCAGACAATATCACGTCCTACTTCAGTCATGGCTTCCACCGATGAAATTCCGTGATTGTTGATTTCTTTAGTGACATCACCTCTTGTGCTGCCATCTTTCGTTGGGATTATAAACTTTGTAATTAAATTTTTATCCACTGGAATATCGAAAATTCATAGATCTGATATTTATTCTTGTGAATGAATATCATTTCCCAAATTGTAATTCCAATGGTTTATCCAATTGTTTCAAAAGTTTTCGCTTCTTTTTAAATTTTATGATGTTCTAGTAAACTTTGTGCAGCAATTGCTGATTTTCAATTCAATATTTCTATAAATGTTCTTTAGTGCATCTTTCCAAATTCCTTTTTGTTTTTCCTATGTATACTTTGCTACAAGCGAAACTTTTGGAAACAATTGTATAAACCGTTGGAATTGAAAATTTGGGAAATTTAAATTACAAAGTTTATAATCCCAACGAAAGATGGCAGCACAAGAGGTGATGTCACTAAAGAAATCAATAATCACGGAATTTCATCAGTGGAAGCCATGACTGAAGAAGGACATGATATTGTCTGAAACCGTCGGTATCAAAGAAGTTTGAAAATGTATGAGGTGAGTCGATTAAAATATGTTCTCCACTCACTATTAATAAAACAAATCATATCCAACATTTCTTGTGTTGTTTTTCAATTTCAGGTAAGAAGGTTAAAATCATCTGAATAAGCAGATTTGTTTCATTTCATACTATTACATGTCCTTTTAAGAATGATTTTTCTCCATTACATTTTGAAGAGCCGAGTTTAATACAAGGTGCCGAAATGGCATCACCTTATCTTAGTCAGGTGGAGAATTTACTCGATTCATAATTAATATTTTTAGAAAGAAAAAAACTTTCAGATTTTTTTAATAATCGTTACACTATGAATAAAAAATTGACACATGACCTGTTAATTTGCAGATTCTTGAGAACATTTCTCTGAGTGGTTCCCTTCTATGTTTAGATGAGTTGGATATGAGCTGAAGATAGGAGGGAATTCTTCAGAAACATCTTCTCAAAAATATAAAATTGTGAGGTGGCTGTCAATTTCCAATTTTTAAAATAATGATTATTCAAATTAATTTGCTTCATGTATTTCCTGTCTGGACTGGGGCCTGATTGTTAATGGTACATAAATCAGTGTATAACAAGTTTGATAACTTGCTTTATTCTATATTTGAAGAGAAAAATCTGTGTCTAGACTGGGGTATGAACCAAGTACCTTCAGTTTTTAAATGCTAGTGCTCTGCCACTGCCTCCAATCTAAACACAAATTTTTCTCTTAAACAATTGCAGTTCCTGTGGGTGGCAAAAGGCTCTTTTATTCATGAAATAGACTTAGTACATGGAATTAATATTAATTTTAGGAAGTTATATTTTGAGGTTATTTTAATTATATTATTTTTGGTCTGGACATCTTACCTCAATATTAATGTTGATTTGTTCTTGGACATGTTTCAAAACAATTCTGTTTTATCGTCAGCTTTCCCAGACTGGTTTTATTTATGTTGCATTATGTTGCACCACCTGGATGTCGATGTCAGCTCCATCCTGTGGTCCGATGGAGGGTGACCTTGTTTGGAGGTTCTTTGGCCAACCACAGGATGGAGCTGACATCGACATCCAGGTGGTGCAACATAATGCAACATAAATAAACCAGTCTGGGAAAGCTGACGATAAAACAGAATTTTTTTTGAACATGTCCAAGAACAAATCAACATTAATATTGAGGTAAGATGTCCAGACCAAAAATAATATAATTAGTACAATGGAATTTAATATTTTGCATTTCCCCATATAAAATCCATTGTAACTTTATGAATTTATTATTAATTTCATAATAATTTCATTCATTACTGGAGGTAACACATGACTTTAATGAACACAATACATGTACTTGTTACAGTATAATTATAACACACATAACTGTCATTACTTTACATGACATCCCAAGTGCACACCATATTTGTCTATGTTATTACTGTCATGGGATCACTCAAGTAACACCATCTACATTCCTGATAAGTGAATGTATATCACAGTATAGGGGTAGCCACCCTACCTGCTTCTAGAGCCTTAATTAAGAAGCCAGGGTCCTTGCTTACACTGGTTGAGGTGGTGCATCTATATATTTTATTCATACTTGTTTGCTCTACTTTGTTGTGCTGGACAATAACATACTGTGCAGTGTGGTGTGTATTGTGTGTCTCTTCAAGTTATATTTAATAATGAAACTGATAGAAAATTAAGTTAGAAAAATACTTAAGATATAGGATTCGAACCCACAAGTTGTTTAGACAGTGTAATGTATGTGTTACACGTGTTGTAAAGTGAAGTAATTAGTGGTAGCTGCTGTAGATATGAACCACAGATGTGTGATTATGTCTCTGTGCATTTTGTAGTGTGTTATGATTACAGTTAGTGTCTGATGTTCCAATCAGCTCCACACTGGCGTGAGTAACTCTACTGTCTGCAAATTGCCATTCCATGCTGCTAAGTGAAGTGGTTGTACTACCATTTTTATTCTTAGCATTGACAGTGGCACCACTGTCTATAAGCACTTTACATACATCTGGATCCTGGTGCCATGCTGCTGAGTGTAGTGCTGTAGTACCATTATTATCCATAGTCATTGTACATGGCACCACTGTCTATAAGCACTTTACATAACATCTGCACCCTGATACTGTGCTGCTAAGTGAAGTGTGTGTATTACCATATTTTATCCTTAGCATCTACAGTGGCACCACTGTCTACAAGTACTTTACACTACATCGTGCACCCTGATAACCGTGCTGCCTAAGTAAAGTGGTGTATTACCTTTACATTATCCATAGCATTGGACAGTGGCACCACTGTCTACAAGTACTTTACATAACATCTGCACCCTGATACTGTGCTGCTAAGTGAAGTGGTGTTATTACCATTTTTATCCTTAGCATCTACAGTGGCACCACTGTCTATAAGCACTTTACATACATCTGCACCCTGATACTGTGCTGCTAAGTGAAGTGGTGTATTACCATTTTTATCCTTAGCATCTACAGTGGCACCACTGTCTATAAGCACTTTACATACATCTGCACCCTGATACCGTGCTGCTAAGTAAAGTGGTGTATTACCATTATTATCCATAGCATTGACAGTGGCACCACTGTCTACAAGTACTTTACATACATCTGCACCCTGATACTGTGCTGCTAAGTGAAGTGGTGTACTACCATTTTTATCCTTAGCATCTACAGTGGCACCACTGTCTATAAGCACTTTACATACATCTGCACCCTGATACCGTGCTGCTAAGTAAAGTGGTGTATTACCATTATTATCCATAGCATTGACAGTGGCACCACTGTCTACAAGCACTTTACATACATCTGCACCCTGATACTGTGCTGCTAAGTGAACTGGTGTATTACCATTACTATCCATAGCATTGACAGTGGCACCACCTTCTATAAGTACTTTACACACATCTGCACCCTGATACTGTGCTGCTAGGTGAAGTGGTGTATTACCATATTTATCCTTAGCATCTACAGTGGCACCACTGTCTATAAGTACTTTACATACACCTGCTGTACTGCACCTTGCAGCATAGAACAGGATGTCATTTGTTTGTATGAAAACTTGAGGCTGTTACACACATCACTCGACACACTTCTACTTGTTTTCCTCGCACTGCCTCGTGTATCGGGGTAGTGGATCTTCCTTCATCTCTGGGTTGTGCGAGCGAGGTAGAGGCATGCGCTAGCAGATTTTGCACCAATAAGATATTACCACGGAATGCAGCATCTGCCAGAACACATGTTTTGTCACTTCCCTGTTGTAATGCGCGTCCCTGTAAAACATCATTTAAATGTATACAGCTTGTTTCTACATTAGACCGACAAACTTTGGGAGCAGATAGTTAACCTTCATTAAAATATTTTGTTAAGGAATATATAGAGTTTGACGCTTCATTTCAGTGCAAGAGGAGCCTTAGAGGAAGGAATGGAAGGAACTTGGTACATGCAAATATCAAGTCATTCTGTATGTTAATCTAAAAAAGTTTACTGATAACGCAGGAACAAAACATATCTTATTGACGTCCAGACAAACACTACTTCAATGTGCCGTACTTTGTCGTAACCCTTCCAAAGAGGCAAGGGGTTTCCCTTATTTCAGCTGCTGCGCTGACAATGCATGCTACAAGATCTTCTTAAGAGTCAATATTGGTTTCATAAACCATTGCCTTCATGTAGTCCAACAAAATGAAATCTAGACAGATCAGGTCACACAAGCAAGTCAGCCAGGCTGTGGTACACCCCCCTACCTATCCAACAAATCATACAAATGGATGTAAACAAACTTGCTGTAATAGGTTCCAAATACTACTGAGCTCCGGAAGTAAATAAACCAAGCGATAGTAGTAATGTCAAACCCCTCTTGGACTGAAGGAGTACTTGTCTCTTTCGTTCTATCCCTTCCTGTAAGATCCCTGTAGTACTGATAGCGAAGCATCTCAGCCCATATGTTCCTTAACAGAATATGCTTCAATGAAGACTATCTATCTGGTCCCAAACTTTGTCAGTCAAATTTAGAAACACCCTGAATATCACGTCTGCAACTATTATATACCTCACCATCTACAATTTATTTAGTCATGTAACAATAATTCCATTTCCTCCTCCTCTCTCATTTTTCTATAGGGAAACACAAAATGTGTGACCTGACAAAATGTGTCTAGCATGTTGATACACAATATTTTCATTAACCATGTGATCAACTCCATACAGTATGTATTGCACTTACCCATAACAACTCAGTCTTCCTTGCCTCACATATTTTCACTTGTAACTCTGCCAGTCCTTCTTCAGCTCTTAATCTTAATTCCTTTTCTTTATTCAGCTCTGTGTTCAGTGCTTGAACATTCTCTTCAGCTCTCAATCTTAATTCCATTTCTTTATTAAGTTGAGTAATCACTGTTTGATCATTCTCTTTAGTTGTCAGTCGTAAAGCTCTTTCTTTTTCAAGCTCCTCGTCAATATTACTACACAAATTGTTACCACTTTCACTGGACTTGAGAACTTCAATCAGTTTTTGTACTTTTTCCTCTAATTGCAGCTCCTGAGATCACGTTCCTCAGCTAGTTGTTTTGATACTTTTTCCTCTAATGCGCTCCTGAGATCACGTTCCTCAGCTAGTTGTTTTGATACTTTTTCCTCTAATGCGCTCCTGAGATCACGTTCCTCAGCTAGTTGTTTTGATACTTTTTCCTCTAATGCGCTCCTGAGATCACGTTCCTCAGCTAGTTGTTTTGATACTTTTTCCTCTAATGCGCTCCTCAGTTCACGTTCCTCAGCTAGTTGTTTCTCAACGTCTGTAACTCTGCATTCCAATTCATTCATGCGAACATTGGAGAGATGTTTTGGGTGTGGTTTTGCCATTCTGTAATATAACACAGTCATTACTTTAGCATAAATTGTTTAAATCTCTACAGTGGAACAGACCTACAAAGCCCTTGTCCTAATATCTGGATGCTGGCCTCACATCCACATGTGACAGTTTAGCCTGTGTAGGGGTGATATGTTGTTAGCATATCTGATCCCCAGCCGTTATAGTTGGTTTTTTCAACCCGGAGCCACTACTTATTATAGTTAAACAAATTTCTCATGATGGGTAGGCACTGGTCCCATACTGGCTCAAATTCCATGAGAAAATTTCTTCGCCAAAGGGGAATCGAACCTATGAAAGTCCCATAGCTCTGCGCTAAGGCATCTTGCTTTAACAACTAGGCGATGGCGCAGGACTCCATTAATTGTTTACCACTCAATAATTTACACTTTATGCATGGTAACCAGAAAATATGCACTTGAAATTGCCTTATCAATTATAAGTGTCAGGTGAATGCATGCTAAATTGCATCTAGCAAATTTCACTAAACATTGGTGATTATCATTGAACTAAATCACTGATAATCCAACTAAACATTTTGATATACCATAAAGATAATTTGACAAGTGATAATTATCAATATGTTTAGCAATTAGTGGTCTGTGTGAAGATAGGTATGGTCTCAGAATTGCTCGCTGACCCGAACATGTCTTTAAGGGTCGCATGTTTGGACGCATTAGAGAGTAAAATGCCTTCTCTGCTGAGCAAGTTGTATGCTAATACGATTTTGCTTACTCAGAAATCTGTTCATGCGATAATAATTGGTTAAATTTGTAAGCTACCTGCGGAGGTACCTTACATGAGCAACTCAAATTAAAATCCCGAAGGGAACCGATGGTAATCGATGTACTTTGCTGCTTTATCCAACATTTATCCAAGATGTCTGACCTTGAAGACTTCGATCATGTTTTCGGTATACACGGAGAAGAGGAATTTGATAGAGTCTACCAAAGAATTCAACTGGAAAGAACAGGAGAATTGGCGTAATATTGCGTGTCGCAGACGTGTTTGTATACGGTATTATTTGCGGGATGCAAGCATAAATGCATTCCTCTATAGCAGACGAAAATAACGGAAGTGGTTTTATCGCTGAGAATTCTGGGTAATTCGTTGCCAATATTACGAAAACGTCGACTCTCGTGCGTGACCGATAAGTCGGCCGTTAATTCGTTCTCAGCAATTGCTCACGGTGAATCAGCTCACTAGTGATTGGAAGTAATTTGAGTAGAGTAATGTTCTAACATACGACCCTAAGAAACATATGTATTGTCTGTCCAACGAATCTGTGCCCCCGTAAGGTATGTGAACTAAAGCCTACTTCCTTTTCTGCCTTGGCAAATTATTCCCCCCCTCCGCTGCATTCCTACCTCTTTCTCTTTTCTATCTCTTTCTTACACTTGCATTTCAGTGTTTTCAATTTGACAACAACCTTGCATTTTTGAATATTCAAGAGCCATGACACGGAGGACATTTAGCAACATCCTTACTCGAGTGGCCGGGATTGACGTAGTGGGAGAGGAGTGCAGTGAAATGGTGTGAGTGGTGACATGTACTTTTCTAAGAATGTTGCCAGCGCTACAGAGGCACAGATCCATTGGTCCGAGTATACACTAACTTCCTTTTGTTAGGTTAGGAAGGGGTACCAGTTTAGTTTTTTTAATAATAATATTATATATATATATATATATATATGTATACAATTTATTTCATTAGATAGGACGGGGAAAGTTAGTAATACATCTATTTTTTAGAAACACATTTGAGAATAATATCCACGTAATTTATTTTGTTACATCAGGAAGAGGAAAGTAAATGTACATCTAATTATTAGAAACATGTCTGGAAATTAATTGCGAATGCTGGCCATACCAGTTTTCGAAACAGTACTTCCATATATTGGCAAATTCATAAGCAACTTTTATAAGATACATGATGTGTTCCGCTGAGGTATTATTCAAAATTAAAATATAAAATTATGGAATAATCATCTGAAAGTTCCATCTCAACTTAATTAGTTATTTAACTGTAGCGCTTTCGGGACTTGTCCTATCATTGGCAGGATTCAAAACACCAGTTTTGAATCCTCCGATGATGGGACAAGTCCCGAAAGCGCTACAGTTAAATAACTAATTAATTTGAGGAGACGGAATTTTATATTTTAAATTCATAAGCCTTGAGCATAAATACAGCAATTCTGTAGAACATAGATTTGAGAGTATAATTACTCTCAGTGAATAATAATTTTAGATAAAAAAAAAGTATATAGATTTGAGAGGTTTAATTACAGTTTTTTTAAGGGTTTTACTCTAAAAAAATCCCAATGGGACAAGTTAATCAACACCAGATTAGTTTATAGTTTGTTAAATAATATACATGTAATTTATTTTGTTAGGTTATGAAGGGGTAGTAGGTGTACATACATTTATTATAAACATTTTGGGGAATTTTTCGGAAATATTGGTCATACCAATTTCACATATATGTCCGGCGATCTTCTGGAATTTACATTAAATGTTCGCACATGTGCACTGTGGTTCTGTAGAACTTGGAAAAATTCATTGAGTAAGTGATCGGTAAATTTTAAGTTTTTCCATCACACAGAACCAATAATAATATTGAATTTTGCATTCAATGAGATGAATAGTGGCACTGTTTATGTCGCCTGAGTGCATATTAGCACAAAAGTTTACTTTACTTTAACCAAGAATTTTTCCAAGTTCTAGACAATCTAGTGTGCATGTACAAATGCTTAAACTTTCGCTAGATGGCGGATACGTGTAACGAACTTCATACAAAAAAATTCCGAAACATTTATATGAAATATAGGTATATCAACTTCCACCTTTCTAATCCAACAAAATAAGTTACATATTATTTACTGAAGTACAAACTGAAAAACTTCAGTTTAACTTCCACAATACATTTTCTAAGTCCTACAGAATAACAGTGCACATGCACAAAAGTTTATAGAGTTGTAGCTAGATGGAACCACATATCTGTGAAGTCCTACAGAAAGTTTGGCTGATGTTTCCATTAAGCGCAGTGAGAAATTTTTATATGTCTGAGGCAGACACCATGCGCATGCACCAACAGGGTTTTATTTTCAAATTATTTCGCACCATTTACAACAAATTTTACAATTTTTCTAACGATTATTTGAACATATTTTTCTACAATATTTAACTATATACATAACATGAAGTCGCGGCAGCCATATTGATTTTACGGGGTATTCTATACAACAACAGTGCAGCCAACATATGTTATGCACTTCAGAATTTGAGAACTTACTATTTATTTTTTGGGAGTTGCATTCTTTCACAAGTTAGAGTGCTTAAATTGTGTTAGGTTAGCTTTTAAGTTGGTCTTTCACAGGTTAGAGTACTTAAATTGCATTAGGCTAGCTTTTAAGTTTGTTAAATAGCATGTGTAATGTTGGCTGCATCACGATATTCCATAGAGTAAACCGCTTCGCATTTGTTGGCACATGAGCATGGTATTTCTGCCTGGGACTTAGAAAAAATTCTCACTCTACTTAATGGAAAGATTATCCAAAAGTTATAGAGTTGTTGGTGGATAAAACCAAGTAGCTGTGAATTGTCATGTTCAACCTTCACAAGAAATTCCCAAACTGTTATTAGAAATTGATTTATACCAAATTCCCCTTTCTAACCTAACAAAATCAATTACGTGCATATTATTTAATGAAGTTTACAATAATCTGATGTACAGTAAATTGTCCCACCGGAACTCAAAATGAAATGAGTGAACATCCTTTTCTTAAAATATATTTTCAAATGTTGGTTTTTCTGTTTTCACATTTCTTGCCCATCTAGCGAAAGTTTCTTAATCATATTGCATGCGCCCATTCTGCACAACTTTAAAGAAATCATTATGTAAGTAGATAAATATTTAATAATTCTAAAAAAAATTCGCTCAAGTCTATTATATGTCACTCACGAATTTCCATACAACATTCTTATGCCACTGTATGTTTTGTACTATTTTAAACATTTTGCTACGATTCTTTAAAGATATGTTACAATTTTAAAATATTCATATATTTATGCAAATATTGAGAATGAAGTTCAGCAGAATAGCAGAGCGCATGCAGGAGACACGCAAATGTTTAATGTAACTTCCGCTAGATGGCTCTGAAATTGGTGTTACCAACATTCGTAATTAATTCCAAACCATATTTCAGGAAATCAACTTCATTTTGTTAGTTTCTGATTGGACAAATTTTTTGTACACAAGATTAGTTTATAGTTTATTAAATTATATGCATATAATTTATTTTGTTTAGTTAGGAAATAGGAAGATGGTGTATGTCCATTTATTACAAACATTTGGTAATTTATTGCAAAAGTTGGTAACACTGACCGATTTTACTGCCATCTTGCAGAAGCAACATTAAACATTTGAATCTCTTGCACTGCGATTCCTGCAGAACTTAAAAAAATTTGTGAACGATAAATAATAAACTTTTTCCAAAAAAATTTATAAGTGTCGTTACAAAACATTTAAAATCGTTATTACAGACATAAAAACTATGTAGAGCAACAGTATTACAAGAATGTAGTATGGAAAATCATAGGTAAAGGTATTCTAAACTAGAGCATTTGAGGAAAGGAAAAATTTTTTAATTTACCAAGATTAGTGTAAAATCCATAGCTTTTGGGGTCACAGGCTGATGTGTGACAAGTTTAGAATAAATAAATATGTGAGCAGTCAGATATTATAAGAATAAATATAAAGTAAAGAATGAATCAAACATATAGCCTATTGCATTATCCAAACACAATAGAAGCAGCGAAGTTTGCTCAAACTGAATTTATGTTGAAATTTAAATGTTACTGGCTGATACATCATGTGCATTGCTACGCCTAAATAAATTAAATATTATTGGTTAATTAAACTGTATAGTATATGCTGACACGAACCAAACATGTCAACTGCTAATCAGTTTTTAATTTTGGCTTTTGGATTTCAGATAAACCTCCACTTCTAATTGTCTGATTTCACTTATTATTGGAAAATACGTATCTCAGTTTATTTTAATACGATATCCTGAGTTTCGTTGCGAAACAACGAAAAGTGTGACCGCTAGAACGATTTTTAAATTTTCACTTCAGGTGAACTCCTACACCCAGTGATATTAATGGTTCCAATTGAGAATCTAAATCATTCAAGGACCCACTCAAACACAAACAAAAAGTTTATTAAAAATCGGTCAATTCGTTTAGGCAGTATTTAATTTCGAATTTGAAGTAAACATCCACTTCTAATTGTCGAATTTCGCTCATTTTTGGGCAATATCTACTTCGGTTCATTCTAATAGGATATACTGAGTTTTATTGTGAAACATCGAAAATTGTTACCTCTACAGCGATTTTTATATTTTCCTTCAGGTGAACTCCTAAACCTGATGGTTTTAGAGGGTTCAATTGTGAAGTTAACCATCGAGGGACCCAATGAGACAAAAAAAAATCGATCAAGTCGTTTAGGAGTAGAGTGAGAAACACACGTACAGAAGAATTATATACGTACATTACAGACGTCAAAATATTTATTTTATTCTTACCTTTAATTTTATTTCACAAGTAGATACACGATCTTTCGACTTGTGTCAACTTCAAAAATTAGTTCTCTTTATAGTAGATGTTGAGATTACGTTCCAGGAACACAAAATCTATAAAATGGCGTAAGCGTGGAAGTAAAAATGTAATTTGGCGAATATTGCCTTCAAGGATTATTAGGGCGTTGCCTCGTTTAGATTTCAACGATTTCAACCTTCACCGACCTTCACAGCATAGAATATAAATATATAATGACCTTGGCGACGCCACAATCGTTCTCTATGATCAGTGCAGCCACCATTAAATCGAAACATTTATTGTGAGGCTAGCAAAACTTCCTTTGATATCGTACATTTTGTAAAAATATGATGGAAATGTGTAATTGCGATAATCCGCACAATACTCATTCATAAAGAACTAAGTCACTTCAAACAAAGATTTGTTATGCATTGTTTTATTAATGTTCGTGCATTGTTGATCATTATATAAACGAAAATGCGCACAAGTTGTGCATTACAGTTTTATTAGTTCACTTTGCTTTTGCAATCATTATGAATCTGTGCAGGTCTCAATTAATGATTTGCGTCGTTTTTTACAAGCTGTGGCGTGGTAACGATCGCAAGTTAGTTCACAAAACTCGCACATGCATGCTGTGCCTAGGTCGTGGTAGGTCTTCATTTTACACACTTTGTGATGGTATCCATGTACTGCAAGGGAATTTACAAAATGGCGAAGATCTTGGTTTGTAGCCATCCACGTTCGATTTACCATTGCTTCTGTTGCGTAAAATTCTATCCAAATTTGTTTTTTCTTAGCTTGGAGCTCTGCTAGGAGATCTTGGTAGGCTGCGGTGTTCATCATTATAATAGTATGAAACGCGCACAAGTGTGCATAAGAGTAGAGTAGGCACTGGAATCAGTGCTCAGTGCTGAGATCCATCACAGTATTTGTGTTCTTCTTGCATTTAAAAATGTGGTTTTTGTCGCATTTTAGTCCGCATAGTTTGCATACACATTTCTCGGATACGGTGTGAAAGGTGTTAATGTTGCATTAGAGCGAGTCTCAGGGTCCCCTTCTGTATAGAATCAATTGCTTGTCCACATGGCGAGTACACTGACCTTACACAAATTATAAGCTTCTTGATTAAATCAATAGAATTGTTGTTCATAAGATACTGGATTTCAATTAAACCCAATGGGTACAACCAGGACACGACACACATACCCAGTCCCATGGTTGAGATTTTAAAAATCCCTTACCCACCGAGAATCGGACACGGGTTGCCAGAGTGGAAGATACGGACTCTACAGCCTACTTAACAGCATTCCCCCCCCCCCCCAGTGGCGGTTCGTGACTTTAAAATTAGGTGAAGAGTTAGTAAGAAAAATTATTTGCACACATTCTTATATTAATTACTATTAAAGTCGCCCATTTATTGTACATCAAATCGATCCTTTAAGGACATAAACTTCTCGGTGATGTATTCAGGGAATGGGTGTGTCTTTGATAACTGCAGTAGAAGTCCTTCGTAAATTGTAATATTCTCCAAAGAAGAAAGTCTCTCTTCTCAAATTGCATTCCTCCGGTATGTTTTTATAAGCTACAAGAAATAAAAGCTTCTTTCTACACATGCTGTTATAATGGGAGAGGAGCATAAAAATGACCATTTAAAACTAACTGTGGCTTTTAACTTCGTATGTACCAAAAAATTGCAAAGTAGAATACAATGTGTAGAAATGAACTTCCTTAAAAGAACAAAAGGCTGCACAAGATTGGATCGGATAAGGAATGAAGATATAGGAACAGAGTTAAATATATATCCAATGGATGAGTAAATCAGAGAATATAGAGAGAAATGGTTTACACATGTGGAAAGAATGAATGTAACAAGTCAAGAGGTTCAAGGAATGTAGGAAGGCCAGTGAAAAAATGGGCAGAACTGTGAGGCGGAACAGGCAATTTGCCTAGCCCGTGAAGTGAAGATGAAGATCATTTGTAGATGTTCAGCAGGACACCAACATTTTAAAACTTTATTTCATCTTCATCTTTCCAACGTGAGAAACGTGTTTCCAATAAACCATACACTGCAACATATTTAAATCAACACAACAATAGACGAATAGCGCAACATTAAATAATTACATACACAATTCCTTGAGGCAGATGTCTAAATCGCTCTCTGCTACTTCGCTTGGAGAATTTAGTAACGCTAGATGAATGACGTCACGGTTCTCATGGCGACCAGCGAGTCAAGCTGGAGGTCGAGCAGCCAAGCTGGCCGTAGGTCAGAGTGACAGCACGCAGCGCTGCCACTCTGTGTCATATATTTGAGTCCCGTCTTGTGCAATAATACACAAATATGTTTCTAGTAAAACCATTAGCAATAAGGAAAATTCAGTTTAAAAATAAATCTGGTAAAAAATAGGGTCATGTGGCACTTCAGCTACATCCCCTGATTCTTTCTTAAAGGGAATTATTCATGTGGTTTGTCTGTGGCCTGGAATCTAGGTTAAGTTTAGGGACTCTCCTGGGCTTTGTTATAATTTATCAGCCATCACATCATTCATGAGGCTAACATGACTCTGCCTTTGAGGCACCCAAACCCCAGAAGTTGGCTACAATTCCACCAATGCCAGGAGAGAATTTCAAAAATATTATAAAGATAACTGGTGGCATTGGAAAATCCAAGACGAATGCTTCACTTTACGTTTACACATCGGTCTTAAATATTAAAGTTAACCAAAATAATTTACACTAACTTCATGTTTTTATGAAGTAGTTTATTAATGAGTTTATATTTTGGTTTGTTTTATATTAGTGTTAGATTTAAAAATGTAATTTAAATTACATGAATTCATTCATTAGAAAATTAGTTTTGAATGGATTGTCAGAAATGATAAAAAAATCCAACTTTTCTAAACCTCCTGACATTTGAAGATCTTGTATCTGATTCAGTTTGTATTTCTGGCACACACAGAAATAAACCAATAATTATACTGTGCCTTAAATAAACTCTTAGGTTTATTCTACAAGGGTCCTGCAGTGGTACCTCAATCCAGTATATGTATCCAATTTCCCATCACCACAAAATTGATGGAAATATTGCAAGGTTTCTCAAAATAAATTTTTAACGAATTTCTATGACACAATTTTAAGGTATAGGACTTATAAAAATCAATAATCTGGACTGAATAAACTGACATGAATTCCGTTGTTCCATGTGGCGTGTAGGATGTCAGTATATGTCTTTTATTGCCAGCCATACTTTTTTTACTTAGCGCCATGTTTTTTCCATACTCCTGTTCTTCTCCTTCCATGATTTTCTTTCATGTTCACCTAGGCCGATCTCATTTCCTTGCTCCCTGTGGCTTCCAGTCCAAGGCTCAATCACATTCAATGATTTTCTCAATCTGTATTCTGTCCACCTCCATTTCCTTTCTTTTATTTGAATTCTTATTTGAGCCTGAAGACAGAATTGAAAGAGAGCAACACGCTGAAATTGATCTTAGGTTTAAGTTGCGTCCACCAACAGAGACAGAAATAATATCAGCCTTAAAAAAAGTGAAAAGTGGAAACCACTTGGGGCGGATAAACAGACCTAGATTTTCAAAAGATTGATTTGGAAATGTCATCAATCATAAAATTACCAAAGAGAGATGATCTCTGCAAGTGCAACAACTGAAGACGGCATCACATAATTGTCAGTACCGAGCGAAATTCTTTTGAGAATAATTTTGAACAAAATAAGAAAACCAATTGAAGCGAAACTAAGGAAAGAGCAAGCTGGTTTTTGGAAACACCGAAGCTGTATTGACTTCATAAAAACAAAAACATCCTATGGGAAATAATATTATGAGGCTTTCAAGTTGAAAAATAAAATGTGTTGTAATTTTTTCACCGCACCCCTTGGAATTGATGTTTGGAAAAGAGATATACATTCAGAAGAACAAATTTAGATCCAAGACTTTCGAATTTCCTAGCAGCAAGATTTAATCTCAAAGTTCATCAATAAACACTAAACCAGGCACGCTATTAGAAGTCATATGTGATTAGCCAATCTTGCTTCACTCTTCATGCGCCGTTGCCAGATATCGGTATCCAAGAGGTTACAGCACCAACTGTACACAACCACTCAATTATAATAGGCTATACGAAATGCACTAGCCATGCATAGCTCTGCCAGATATGTCTTCTAATAGCATATGCCTTATACATGGCAGTTTAGAAGATGAAGGTACAGTAAAAATTCAAGAGTAGGAAATATGGCTGAAGGTAATTATGACTTCCTGAAACTGCAGCCCTGTGCTGTGAAGAACACGGAGTGTAAGAGGTGAGATGATGTACGATTTATATTAACATCATCATCAGCATCAAGGATTAGACCTTCCGATCTCGTGCTAAAATTGGTCTGTCCATCTTTTACTCGGTCTTCCAACATTTATTAAATTAATATTGAGACTCTAAAACTATTACAATGATAAGAATAAGTAAATTAATGAACAAAAATTATTGTAAATCAATGGTAAAGAGAAAAAATTTTGCCTGAACCGGGAATCGAACCTCCGAATATGTAGCTTTCCATGCTAATGTTCTGACCACTGAGCTAATTCAGGCTTCATTCCCATCCAAGCAGAAATCCTTCATTTACCTTACTGTACTGGTCCCACATTCAATTGCAATGAATCATCATTCACAATACACAATGGATGGGAATGAAGCCTGAATTAGCTCAGTGCACAGAGCATTAGCACGGAAAGCTAAAGATTTGGGGTTCGATTTTCGGTTCAGGCAAAAAATTTTCTCTTTACCATTCATTTACAATAATTTGTGTTCATTAATTAATTTATTTATTTCTATGATAGTAATAGCTTTAGCTTCTCAATATTAATTTAATAAATAATGCTATAGCTGTGTGGAGTCCCTTCATGTCTTCTTCAGGTAGAAGCCATTCATTGTATATTTTGTAATGATTCATTGCAATTGAATGTGGAACAAGTGGAGTAAGGTAAAGAAAGGATTTCTGCTTGCATGGGAATGAAGCGTGAATCAGCTCAGTGGACAGAGTATTAGCACAGAAAGCTAAAGGTTCGCAGTTCGATTACCGGTTCAGGCAAAAAATTCCCTCTTTACCATTGACTTCTAACATTTCTTCGTCGTAGTGGTTTGTAATGAAGAATCTGTTTTGGAATTTTATTGTTATCCATTCTATTGATGTGGTCCTACTACCATGAGACTTGAAAAAGTATATAGGCCTATATAGATGTCCCCTGGAGACGTTATTGGCATCTCGCAGGGTAAGATATCTGATGGGACTGCATCTACGATTTGATATCAAGACGTCTGTTGTATGAACCCCAACAGAAAGGATATCTCTTTCGCTCTGCTGACCGTTGAGTATTTTCTCCTTCTTACCCCAGAGATGGGTCTTCATATTTGTCACTTGAAGAGTAGGTGCCTCCTCCATATGGTTGTACTATCCGTTGAGGTATTCACCCGTATCCCTGGGCAGGGACTCTCGTTATACCCCGAGAGACTGGGTCCTTGACAGAACTTTGTCACTAGTAATTAGTGGGCGCATTCAGCGGGCAGTAAAGCGCTTTAGCGCTTTAGCAAAAATGGCTGCCATTTGCAGCGAAAATTTAAGGAGTCTGTTGAATGGACCGCTGCATGCAGCTATACCGCCAAATTTAAATTTGTTCATTGGCTCATTACTCATATTACTACGCGATGCTATTGAAATTAATCATAATGCTAATAGGGTTATACCGATTTTACGATTTATTTTAATGTATGTAATTTATGAAATCGACGAATAGATCGTTTAAAATAAAATATTATAATAACGAGAAAATGTGTATTTTTTTAATTATTAATATATCAGGCGGATCCGTGACGCAAGCGATTAGACGCTCGCCTCTCACCGCTGGCTTCTCGAGAACTTTATTTATAATGTTTATTATTAGTTAATCATATTAATTTGTGTTTTAGTAAGAGTAGCTTTTTTTAACTTGGTTAGTCTCGGTCATTATAAGTAGATTTTGTAGTGGAGGAACGGATCTACGGCATGTTCTTTCAGGGTTTCTCCCATTTTCCCCTACCACAATTTTATTCCCACCTTTCCCCATTTTCATAACATCCATTTCGTTCATCAGATGTAGTCAGCCTGCACCCTAGTTAATTACAGACCTCTATAATTATAGTGGCTTAATCTAATCACTTGATCTGACCCTGATTTGGACACAACTTGATATTATTTTATTATATTTAAACATCACTCCTGCGAATTCCCTATGTGATGCATATCTTGCTCCTTCATCATCACATAACACATATATTTAATAACCACACTAAAGTATTGCCAGGTGGGCTGTAGGGTAAATTTTATTCAATTGTTCAGCCTTTTATTCATGTGATTTCTTACATAATATTTGACACTTTTAGGTCTATATTTAAATCTATGAGGAATAGGGGTTACACTAGAAAATGCAGGAAGTACAGGCATATGTGCAAAATTAATGTATGTGGTGCAAGACATGACCTAAGTACAGCAATCAAACAATTGTATAAAGGAAGGCATCATTGTATTTTTTTCAACCTCAAACATACTTCATCTTTATTTTAAATTTGTCAGGAATAGGAATGAAAACAAAGAAGAATATTAATTTATAATAATTTAAATAGTTTTCTTAATAATTAATTAACTTTTTTTGCATCATCTGATAATATTAATTACTTATAAGAGTAACTACCATAATATTTATGGCTAAAATAAAACCAAAACATTATATGCAATTTCCAACCATATATGTGAAATTCTGTCATAACAGCAGTTAATTATAGATAACCTCTCAGTCACCATGCTTAAAGACATTATTTAATATAATCACTAACATTAGCAATGCCACTTTCTTAGTAAAGTTAAGTGTTACACTAAATAGTATATCACTGAATCATTTATAATAATATGAAAAACAGTTACCAACCAAGATTAATGGTAGTATACAGTGAATAGCAATATCCCATAAGAGAGACTACATGCATTTGAATTAAAAGACATAAGACCACATTTCATTTTGCGATAAATTGGGAATTAAAGTGAAAGTTATTCATACCTGGTTCAAGAAATGGCTCTCAGTATCTCAATGATAGGACATAGTATATAAAGTTGGAGATTAAATAATAATGGATCAGCTGTGATTAAAATCCTATGCAGAGTGCAAATTTTTTTGTTAATACATTAACCAACTCTAGCTGTAATTTAATTTTATTTATGCACATCACACTGAGTATTTGTATCTTCACTGTTCAAATTTAGATAAGAAATCTAGAATATTGTAATATTTGAATTCAAGTTATGGCCGATACTTCACAAAACTCTTTATTCAGAAAAGATTACAAACATAAGATACACAGTTCATCTCTTTTGTCCATTCCACAATTTTTCTTATGGGTTTTGCACATTTCAAGAATAGTACAAATGTTCGTTTTAAATCTGTAGAGAAAATTGGTTCGACACAACCACTGTAGCACGTCCAGAAATGACCCCATGCACACAATCATACTATTCTAATGGATTTCATATATCTTGAAAACAAAACTTAGAATTAACTAATGGCACCAGGTTATTATCGAATGAATCATCTGCGGATACAATTTTCATATAAAAAAAACATTCACTCGTCAATAACACAATGATTTGCATGAAAGAGGTTATAATCGTAAATTCTTGATCTTGATAACAATCTTAAGATTATCACTGTCTTTAGTTTTACTTAATATATCACTTATGTTCGTCTAAAACGGTTAGCCACCTCAATAACTCGTATATTAAATGTCCAGACATAAATAACACAAAGTTGTACATCAAACATAAATTGTTTATGGAGAAAGACGCCATGTTTAAACTGAATGAACCAGCCAATCACAATGTATGCAGCGGTTTCTTCTATCTGCAGCCTACTTTTACTTCGCTGCAGTAGCTGCAAGTCCGCTAGAGCGCTTTATTGCCCGCTGAATGGTATGCTGCAGATAAAGCGCTAAAGCGCTTTTGCAGCGCTTTGGCTACTGAATGCCCCCAGTGTTATCCCCGCGCGCGATGAGAACGCGCCTATCAAGAGTTACCCCACTGCATATAGTTATAGCATTTGCCTCCCCCATAAGCATTGGGCAGGGTTAATAGCTTGTATATTTCCAAGGCTAAAGGCACTATTCACATTATTTATTAATAAATACACTTTGAATAATTCTTGAACTATCTGGTGGCAAAATACACATTTACAGTCATCTGTACAATAAGCTTGCCTGTCATGTGGCAAACCTGGTAAAGTGTACAATTATCGAAGATATGTATGAGAGCTACGAATGGCAAGTAAATTTTACAATATTTATATAATAAATTTTGGAATTTTTAACATTATGAGGTTCAATTCTTAAGAATTAAATGAATCATGAAGAAATCACGATTTATTTAATACTTACTTTTACAATATCCTGCTCTAATTTTAGATTATTTCCTGTTCCCCACATATGACTTTCATATGCTGGTCCCTCGATTTTTCTAATAATTTACCATTCAAATATTCATAATGCAATTTCATATTCTATATTTCGTGTTTCCTTACATAGATATGGACATGTTCATATATGTTTTGTTTCCATTAATTATTAAACCAACATTTGATCATTGTGTATGAACTGAATAATAAGAATGAGAATAAAATTTATTCACAAATAAAGTGAAAACAAAATACATTAGCAGCCAGTTTCAAGCACAAATTAATTATGACTTGTAAAAAAATAAACAAGTAATACAGGTGAAATAAAATAAACAAAACAATATAGAATAGTTAATAACAGATTGAAGAAGTGATTAAGTAACATTAGGAAATTATATAAAACGAAACAAATTTAGAGTATTTCAAAATAAAAACACACTCGTTCCAAAGGAGAATGATATAAACAAAAAATTATAGTTATATTATTTTTGGTCTGGTAAGATGTCCAGACCAAAAATAATATAATTAAAATAACCTCAAAATATAACTTCCTAAAATTAAATATTAAAAAATTATAGGCCTATAACAGATTAATACCAAACCGAAGACAGTAATTAAATACATTAGGTAGTTTTTAATTTTGTTTAGTTGTTTCTTGACTCACCTCATACTTCTTAACTCCCTTGCATATCTAGATTTCATCACTGTATTTGTGACGAAATTTAGATATACGAGGGAGTTAAGAAGTATGAGGTGAGTCAAGAAACAACTAAACAAAATTAAAATAAACCTCATACTGTTATTTCCTACTTACATAACTTAACATTAGGTAGTTATTACGAAATTATAATAGGAAGTATCTTATGAGGTTCTTAATAAATAAGATGAGCCTGTTTTCATCTTACCTCAAAGAAGTTGAGTTCTTTCAGGAATGTTTCAATACAATCTTGTTTTATCTTCAGCTTGGACAGAATGATGATTTTTACAGATTTTTACAGAAAATAGTTTTGAAACATGCCTTAAAAGAACTCAAATTCTAAGAGGTAAGATGAAAATAGACTCACTCTATTTATTACATTAGGTGGTGATAAAATGCAAAACAAATTACCTCCAAAATTTCTTATGTTGTTGTTAAATTTCAGGCTGGAAGGGCAACATCATCTGCATAAGCAGATGTTTGATTTCATATTATTATATGTCCTTTTAAGTATAATTTCTCCATTACATTTGAACAGCCGATTTAATAAAAATGCCAAAATGGTGTCATCTTGTCTTACACTGGTGGAGACTTTACTCGATTTATAATTAATATTTTTAGAAATAAAAACTTTGAGATTTTTAAAAATAATCATTATATGAATCAGCTATTGACACACCACCTGTTAATTTGTAGACTGTTGAGAACATGTCTCTGAGGGGGTCCCTTCTATCTTCAAATGAGTTAGATATGAGCTGAAGATAGAAGGGAACTCTTCACAAACACGTTCTAAAGAATCTAAAATTGTGAGGTGTGGTGTCAATTTCTAATTCTTAACATAATGATTGTTCAATCTATTTGCTTCATGCATTTCCCGTTTGCATTGTTAGTTAAGGATATATAGATCAGTTGTACCGAAAGTACTAACTCGGTACGTACATCTATGTACTGTTAACCTCCCTCTTCAGTGAGATTTGTGAACTGTGCCAATTTCTTTCCTCTTTGTGTTTACTCCCACTCACCTTCCTACCCCTTCCCTCTGCGCTGTCTGTAAGTGCACAACTTCCCCTCTTCCTCGGAACAGTCAAATATGTGAAGCAAGTTCTAAACAAGGTCATTCATTCATCATTCATCGTCTGGTTGACGTCAGTCAGCTCGAGGAGACCTGTTTGGTCCGTTAAACCAGGGTAGGGTATCCGGGGATATGGACCCTAACCCTCGGCTGGATTAAAAGGTATACATGAGTGCTTGTGTCAGTAAATATTGCAATTTTTCTTATTATTTCTGTGTTGTCCATAAAACTGGATTCAAGTAATGACCAAATTAATTGATTTATATTTATATTATTTATATATTCATGTTTTCTTTAAAGTTTTGCAATGATCAACAGTCATTTCTGTTTAAACATCTTTTCATATTTCAACATCAGACTAATACTTACTTACTCTTACTTACTCACTGGCACTATCAAACCCGTAGGTTCATGGCCGTGCAGACACAAGCTCTCCATACATCCCTATCCTGAGCTAATGCTTTCCAATCATTCCCTGTATAATCTACTTCCCTCAAATCATAGTTAATGTTGTTCTCCCACCTCGTTCTTTGTCTACCAACTGGGCGTTTTCCCTCTGGATTTCCTACAAGAATCTTCCATGCACGTCTTTCATTCCCCATACGTGCAACAGCATCAGACTAATAGAATATTAAATTCTATTTTAGAAAACAAGAATGTTTAATTACTGTGCTTGTTAGCTATGCTATTGCTGCCTTATATTTTTCCTATATACAAGGTTATATTACCTTCCCTCTTCCTTCTAGCTTTCATGATTGTAAATATTATACTACAGTGTGTTTAAGAATTCTTGTTAATAATTAATATATGTTATTAAAACTACACAGGAAAGATGAATCAATCTTTGCCCCTGATGGGCCCGGACAAGGAAAAAATAGATAGCACTTACATTTATTAATTGGACGTTACAATAAGGATAGCTAAACATATTAGTAGATTCTCTAGGCCTGTAAAGATCCAAATATGGTAACATACTCTTCTGCATGCAGGGACCAGAAGGGTCGACGACCGAGCACAGTGTTAACAAGTTTGATAAACTTACTTCATTCTATATTTCAAGAGAAAAATATATGTCTAGATTGGGATGTCAAACCAGGACCTTTAGCTTTACATGCTAGTGCTCTGCCATTGAGCTATGCTAAGGCCTTCAATCTAAATGCAAACTTTCTCTTATAATTCGCGACAGCGTCAAAGTATTACAAAGCGTTGTTCAAAATGCAAATGGTGGCTTCGTATTTAAGAGGATATACTTTATTTGTTCATTCATGAAACAGAGTTAGAAAATGGAATTTATTATTTTGAATTTCTCCATTGTAACTTCGTTAATTTATCATTAACTTCATAATGATTTCAGTCATTACTAGAGATAACACACGAGTTTTATGAAACACAATACCTGCCTTTACTTGTTACAGTGTAATTATAACAACATAACTGTCATTACTTTACATGACATCACAAGTGACACATATTTGTTCATTCATTACACTCATGGGGTCACTCAAATAACACCATCTACATTCTTGATAAGTGAAGTATATCATAGTATAGGGGTAGCCACCCTACCTGCTTCTAGAGCCTTATTTAAGAAGCCAGGGTCCTTGCTTATATGTGATGAAGAGGTGCGTCTATATATTTTATTCACACTTGTTTGCTCTACTTTATTCTGCTGGACAATAAAATAGTGTGGTGTGTATTGTGTGTCTTTATCAAGTTATATTTAATAAAGAAACTAATAAGGAGTTAAGTTAGAAAAAATACTTAAGATATGGAATTCGAACCCACAAGTTGATAGACAGTGTAATGTATGTGTTTACACATGTTGTAAAGTGAAGTAATTAGTGGTAGCTGCTGTAGATATTGAATCACAGATGTATGATTACATTTCTGTGCAGAATGCAGTGCAGTCATATTCCAACTATTCTTGTTGTTGATATCTGCTCCACTCTGAGTGAGTAACTCTACTGTCTGCAACTTGCCTTTATATGCTGCTATGTGAAGTGGTGTACTACCAATAACATCCTCAGCATTGACAGTGGCACCACCGTCTATAAGCACTTTACATACATCTGCACCCTGGTGCTCTGCTGCTAAGTGAAGTGGTGTATTACCAACAAACATCCTCAGCATTGACAGTGGCACCACCATCTATAAGCACTTTACATACATCTGCACTCCGGTGCCGTGCTGCTATGATAAGTGGTGTATCACCAATCTCATTCTCAGCATTGACACAGGCACCACTGTCTATAAGCACTTTACATAAATTTGCACCCTGGTACCGTGCTGCTAAGTGAAGTGGTGTATAACGATGATTATCCATATAATTGACAGTGGCACCACCGTCTATAAGCACTTTACATACATCTGCACGCCGGTGCTCTGCTACTAAGAGAAGTGGTGTGTTAAGAAGATTATCCACAGCATTGACAGTGGCACCACCGTCTATGAGCACTTTACATACATCTGCACCCTGGTACAGTGCTGCTAAGTGGAGTGGTGTATAACAATGACTATTATAGTAAGCATTGACATTGGCACCACTGTCTATAAGCACTTTACATACATCTGCACCCTGGTGCTGTGCTGCTAAGTGAAGTGGTGTATAATTATCTGTACCCTCAGCAGTGACATCAGCACCACTGTCTATAAGCACTTTACATACACCTGCACCCTGGTACCGTGCTGCTAAGTGAAGTGGTGTATTACCAACATTATCCTTAGCATTGACCGTGGCACCACTGTCTATAAGTACTTTACATACACCTGCACCCTGATACCGTGCTGCTAAGTGAAGTGGTGTATTACCAACATTATCCATAGCATTGACAGTGGCACCACTGTCTATAAGCACTTTACATACATCTTGACCCTGATACCGTGCTGCTAAGTGAAGTGGTGTATTACCAACATTATCCATAGCATTGACAGTGGCACCACTGTCTATAAGCACTTTACATACATCTTGACCCTGATACCGTGCTGCTAAGTGAAGTGGTGTATTACCAACATTATCCATAGCATTGACAGTGGCACCACTGTCTATAAGCACTTTACATACATCTTGACCCTGATACCGTGCTGCTAAGTGAAGTGGTGTATTACCAACATTATCCATAGCATTGACAGTGGCACCACTGTCTATAAGTACTTTACATACATCTGCACCCTGATACCATGCTGCTAAGTGAAGTGGTGTATTACCAACATTATCCATAGCACTGACAGTGGCACCACTGTCTATAAGCACTTTACATACATCTTGACCCTGATACCGTGCTGCTAAGTGAAGTGCTGTATTACCAACATTATCCATAGCATTGACAGTGGCACCACTGTCTATAAGTACTTTTACATACATCTGCACCCTGATACCATGCTGCTAAGTGAAGTGGTGTATTAACCAACATTATCCATAGCACTGACAGTGGCACCACTGTCTATAAGCACTTTACATACATCTTGACCCTGATACCGTGGCTGCTAAGTGAAGTGGTGTATTACCAACATTATCCATAAGCATTGACATGGGCAACACAGTCTATAAGCACTTTACATACATTTGCTGCCTGGTTGCTGTTGCTGCTAAGTGAAGTGGTGTTTTACCAATATCTGTACCCTCAGCAGTGACATCAGCCACCACGTTCTATAAGCACTTTACATAACATCTGGCACCCTGGTACCGTGCTGCTAAGTGAAGTGGTGTATTACCAACATTATCATTAGTATTGACAGTGGCACCACTGTCTATAAGTACTTTACATACACCTGCACCATGATACCGTGCTGACTAGTTGAAGTGGTGTTATTACCAACATTATCCATAGCATTGACCGTGTCACCACTGTCTATAAAGCACTTTAACACCTGCACCCTCTTGACCCGGATACCGTGCTGCTAAGTGAAGTGGTGTATACCAACATTATCCATAGCATTGACAGTGCCCCCAAACAAGTCTATAAGCACTTTACATACATCTGCACCCTGATACCATGCTGCTAAGTGAAGTGGTGTATTACCAACATTATCCATAGCACTGACAGTGGCACCACTGTCTATAAGTACTTTACATACATCTGCACCCTGATACCATGCTGCTAAGTGAAGTGGTGTATTACCAACATTATCCATAGCATTGACAGTGGCACCACTGTCTATAAGTACTTTACATACATCTGCACCCTGATACCGTGCTGCTAAGTGAAGTGGTGTATTACCAACATTATCCATAGCATTGACAGTGGCACCACTGTCTATAAGCACTTTACATACATCTTGACCCTGATACCGTGCTGCTAAGTGAAGTGGTGTATTACCAACATTATCCATAGCATTGACAGTGGCACCACTGTCTATAAGCACTTTACATACATCTTGCACCCTGATACCGTGCTGCTAAGTGAAGTGGTGTATTACCAACATTATCCATAGCATTGACAGTGGCACCACTGTCTATAAGTACTTTACATACATCTGCACCCTGATACCATGCTGCTAAGTGAAGTGGTGTATTACCAACATTATCCATAGCACTGACAGTGGCACCACTGTCTATAAGTACTTTACATACATCTGCACCCTGATACCATGCTGCTAAGTGAAGTGGTGTATTACCAACATTATCCATAGCATTGACAGTGGCACCACTGTCTATAAGCACTTTACATACATCTTGACCCTGATACCGTGCTGCTAAGTGAAGTGGTGTATTACCAACATTATCCATAGCATTGACAGTGGCACCACTGTCTATAAGCACTTTACATACATCTTGACCCTGATACCGTGCTGCTAAGTGAAGTGGTGTATTACCAACATTATCCATAGCATTGACAGTGGCACCACTGTCTATAAGCACTTTACATACATCTTGACCCTGATACCGTGCTGCTAAGTGAAGTGGTGTATTACCAACATTATCCATAGCATTGACAGTGGCACCACTGTCTATAAGCACTTTACATACATCTTGACCCTGATACCGTGCTGCTAAGTGAAGTGGTGTATTACCAATATTATCCTTAGTATTGACCGTGGCACCACTGTCTATAAGTACTTTACATACATCTGCACCCTGATACCATGCTGCTAAATGAAGTGGTGTATTACCAACATTATCCTTAGCATTGACAGTGGCACCACTGTCTATAAGTACTTTTCATACATCTGCTGTACTGTACTCTGTAGCATAGAACAGGATGTCACTTGTTTGTATGAAATGTGTGGCTGCAAGACACATCACTCGACACACTTCTACTTGTTTTCCTCGCACTGCCTCGTGTATTGGGGTAGTGGATCTTCCTTCATCTCTGGGTTGTGCGAGCGAAGTAGAGGCATGCGCTAGCAGATTTTGCACCAATACGATATTACTACGGAATGCAGCATCTGCCAGAACACATGTTTTGTCACTTCCCTGTTGTAATGCGCGTCCCTGTAAAACATCACTTAAATGTATACAGCTTGTTTCTAAATTAGACCGACAAACTTTGG
This sequence comes from Diploptera punctata, assembly GCA_030220185.1. Lineage (NCBI taxonomy): Eukaryota > Metazoa > Arthropoda > Insecta > Blattodea > Blaberidae > Diploptera > Diploptera punctata. The sequence goes on along the minus strand of JASPKZ010003375.1, from coordinate 20,419 downwards.
GAGCAGATAGCTAACCTTCATTAAAATATTTTGTTAAGGAATATATAGAGTTTGACGCTTCATTTCAGTGCAAGAGGAGGCTTAGAGGAAGGAATGGAAGGAACTTGGTACATGCAAATATCAAGTCATTCTGTATGTTAATCTAAAAAAGTTTACTGATAAGCAGGAACAAAAACATATCTATTGACGTCCAGACAAACACTACTTCAATGTGCCGTACTTTGTCGTAACCCTTCCAAAGAGGCAAGGGGTTTCCCTTATTTCAGCTGCTGCGCTGACAATGCATGCTACAAGATCTTCTTAAGAGTCAATATTGGTTTCATAAACCATTGCCTTCATGTAGTCCAACAAAATGAAATCTAGACAGATCAGGTCACACAAGCAAGTCAGCCAGGCTGTGGTACCACCCCTACCTATCCAACAAATCATACAAATGGATGTAAAACAAACTTGCTGAAATAGTTTCCAAATCCTACTGAGCTCCGGAAGTAAATAAACCAAGCGATACTAGTAATGTCAAAACCCCTCTTGGACTGAAGGAGTACTTGTCTGTTTCCTTCTATCCCTTCCTGTAAGATCCCTCTAGTACTGATAGCAAAGCATCTCAGCCCATATGTTCCTTAACAAAATATTCTTCAATGAAGGTTACCTATCTGGTCCCAAACATTGTCAGTCTAATTTAGAAACACCCTGTATATCACGTCTGCAACTATTATATACCTCACCATCTACAATTTATTTAGTCATGTAACAATAATTCCATCTCCTCCTCCTCTCTCATTTTCTATAAGGAAACACAAAAGTCTGACTGACAAAATATGTCTAGTATTTTGAAACACAAAATTTTCATTAACCATGTGATCAACTCCATACAGTGTGTACTGCACTTACCCATAACAACTCAGTCTTCCTTGCCTCACATATTTTCACTTGTAACTCTGCCAGTCCTTCTTCAGCTCTTAATCTTAATTCCTTTTCTTTATTAAGTTCTGTGTTCAGTGCTTGAACATTCTCTTCAGCTCTCAATCTTAATTCCATTTCTTTATTAAGTTTTGTGTTCAGTGCTTGAACATTCTCTTCAGCTCTTAATCTTAATTCCATTTCTTTATTAAGTTTTGTGTTCAGTGCTTGAACATTCTCTTCAGCTCTTAAACTTAATTTATTTTCTTCATTAAGTTGAGTAATCACTGTTTGATCATTCTCTTCAGTTGTCAGTTGTAAAGCTCTTTCTTTTTCTAGTTCCTTATCAATATTACTACACAAATTGTTACCATTTTCACTGGACTTGAGAACTTCAATCACTTTTAATACTTTTTCCTCTAATGCGCTCCTGACATCACGATCGTCAGCTAGTTGTTTTGATACTTTTTCCTCTAATGCGCTCCTCAGTTCACGTTCCTCAGCTAGTTGTTTCTCAACCCCTGTAACTCTGCATTCCAGTTCATTCATGCTAACATTGGAGAGATGTTTTGGGTGTGGTTTTGCCATTCTGTAATATAACACAGTCATTACTTTCAGCATAAATTGTTTAAATCTCTACAGTGCAACAGGCCTACAAAGCCCTTGTCCTAACCCCTGGATGCTGGCCTCACATCCACATGTGACAGTTTAGCCAGTGAAGGGGTGATATGTTGTTAGCATATCCGATCCCCAGCCGTTATAGTTGGTTTTTTCAACCTGGATCCATTACTTATTATAGTTAACAAATTTCTCGTGATGGGTAGGCACTGGTCCCATACTGGCTCAAATTCCATGAGAAAATTTCTTCCCCAAAGGGGAATGGAACCTATGAAAGTCACATAGCTCTGCGCTAAGGCATCTTGCTTTAACAACTAGGCGATGGCAGAGGACTCCATTAATTGTTTACCACTCAATAATTTACACTTTATGCATGGTAACCAGAAAATATGCACTTGAAATTGCCTTATCAATTATAAGTGTCAGGTGAACATGCCGATTTCACATACATTTCCGGTTATCTTTTAGAATTTACATTAAATGTTCGTGCATGTGCACTGCGATTCTGTAGAACAGAAAAATTCATTGAGTAAGTGAACGGTAGTTTTTCCATCACACAGAACCAATATTAATATTGAATTTTGCATTCAATGAGATGAATAGTGGCACTGTTTATGCCGCCTCAGTCCACATTAGCACAAAAGTTTAGTTGACTTTAACCAAGAATTTTTCCAAGTTCTAGACAATCATAGTGTGCATGTACAAACGCTTAAACTTTCGCTAGATGGCGCATATAAGTGTAACGAACTTCATACAAAAAAAATCCGAAATATGAAATAGATGTAAAACTTTCCCCTTTCTAATCCAACAAAATAAATTACATACATATTATTTACTGAAGTACAAACTGAAAAAGTTTTAGCTTAACTTCCACAATAAATTTTCTAAGTCCTACAGAATAACAGTGCACTTGCACAAAAGTTTATAGAGTAGTAGCTAGATGGAACTACGTATCTGTGGCGTCCTATATAGGGTTACGCTGATAATTCCATCAAGCGCAGTGAGAAATTTTTATAAGTCCGAGGCAGACACCACGCGCATGCACCAACAGGGTTTTATTTTCAAATTATTTCCCACCATTCACAACAAATTTTAAATTTTTTCTAACGATTATTTGAACATATTTTTCTATGATATTTAACTATACATAATATGAAGTCGCGGCAGCCATATTGATTTTATGGACTGTTCTATACAACAACAGTGTAGCCAACATAGGTTATGTATAATTGTAGGCTTTCACGGCCGGCGTCTTGATCCATATTTGGTTCGTCTTCCGGGCTTATAGGCCGTGGTCTGGTTGTCTTCTTACTCGACGTTTCGTCTCTACTGCTGCGGTAGACATCATCAGGAGATACTGCGTGCTTTCTGTGAACTCCTCAACAGTCGGCTGCAGACTGGATGGTCATTGGAAACTGTCTCTCTGTTTATAGCTAAACCCCGGGTGGAGGGGAGGTTTTCTGCGCGCACCGAGTTGTGCGCTGTATAGCCGTGTGCAGAAGTCATAGGCTTCGTTGTCGTGTTATGCAGTGCTGGGATCCAAATTTTGTTTATCTTCAAGGTTTTCTTCTTTTTTGTTGAAGGAATTTTTATGTTTGTGTATTTCTATGGCTTCTCTGTATAGTCTGGTGTAGTAATGTGATGTTTGTGATAATACCTGGGTATCTTCAAATCTTATAATATGTTGTTGGTTGTTCATCAAGTGTTCCGCTACGGCCGATTTTTCATTTTGTTTTAACCTGCAGTGTCTCATGTGTTCTTGTAATCGTGTGTTGATCATTCTTTTTGTTGTACCGATGTACACCTCTCCACAACTGCACGGGATACGATATATACCGGCATGACTCAAAGGATCTCTAGTGTCTTTGGCTGGGCGTAGTATATTGCTGATTTTTTGTGTTGGTTTGTAGGTTGTTGCTATGTTGTATTTCTTTAATATTCGTCCAATTTTCTCTGTTGTTGTTTTGATATAAGGTAGGTAAACCTTTATCTCTTCCTTGTTTTCGTTTTCGGGCCTATATTTCTTTGGATTTATGGCTCGACGAAAATCTGTTTTGCTGTATCCATTGGTAAGAAAAGCTGCATGGAGATGATTGATTTCTTCTTGCAGATACTGTGGTTCCGAAATCCTTTTGGCTCGTTCAACCAGTGTTTTTATTATCCCGCGTTTTTGTCTAGGATGGTGGTTAGACTGTTTGTGTAGGTATCTGTCTGTGTGAGTATTTTTTCCTGTAACCTTGTGTCCAAGTGTCATGTCTTGGTTTTCGGATTACCAAAACATCCAAAAACGGTTAGACTGTTGTCATGTTCCTTTTCCAGGGTGAATTGGATGCTGGGACAAATCCCATTTATGTGCTTCTTGAAGTTATCTAGTTCCTCCTCACCGTGTTCCCAAATGACGAAGGTGTCATCCACATATCTTAGCCAAACAGTGGGTCTTAAGGCAGCATTCTCCAAAGCCTGTTTTTCAAATTTTTCCATGTAGAAATTTGCTATTACGGGACTTAATGGACTTCCCATGGCCACGCCGTCTATTTGTTCGTAGAATATACCTCTCCATTGAAAATAAGATTCTGTGAGACATATGTTGTAGAGCGCTGTTATGTCTGGAGGAAAGAGTTCTTGTAAGTATGTCATAGTTTCTCCGATAGGTACCTTAGTGAATAATGCAACCACATCGAAGCTTAGTATTATGTCATTCGGCTTGAGTTTCATAGTGTCTATTTTTTCAATGAAGTGTATGGAGTCTCTTACAAAAGTATCAGTTTTACCAATATATGGTTTCAGCAGTGAGGCGAGATACTTGGCAAGTTCATATGTAGGTGAACCAATGGCCGAAACAATAGGTCTGAGTGGTGTTCCTTCCTTGTGTATCTTAGGTAATCCATACAATCTAGGTGGCAATGCTTCTGATTTGCACAATCTATGTTTAATGTCTTCATCCAGTGAGGAAATCTTGATGAGTTTATTAGTTTTACGTAGAACCCTTGCTGTGGGATCATTTTTAAGAATCTTGTATGTCCCTGGATCTAAAAGCTGCTGTATTTTCTGGTTGTATTGCTCGGTTTCCATGATGACGGTAGCATTTCCTTTATCTGCAGGGAGAATGATGATATCTTTGTCTGAGTTTAAAGTTAGTAAAGATTCTTTTTCTTTTCTTGATAAATTGCTCGTAGGTGGTTTGCTTTTACGGAGAATGCGGGACACTTCGCCCCTTATTTCCTCACTCTGATGAAAGGCAGCTGTCTTATTCCGGCTTCTACATTGGCTATGATGTCTTCAATAGGTACTGTTTTAGGTGTTACAGCAAAATTTCTTCCTTTGGCAAGAACCGAAATTTCTTCTTCATGAGTTGCCGGTTAGTCAAATTTACTACTGCTCTTGAGTTGGTTGGTTTATTTTTGTTTACTGAATGATATTTGGCGTGTTTTAGTTTTTGTCGTTTAGTGTTCTTTTTTATGGTTCGGTAAAAGCTGTGATATGTGATGTTGTCCACCTTCTCCCAGTCTCTCTTGGAGAGAATATTGCTGAGCTTTAGATGTAAACGAAGTAGTTCAAGGTCATTCAACCCTAATGTTCTTCTAGTATCATGAATACGTTCTCTAAGTAGAGCCCGTTCCATTCGTCCATATATCCTCTTAGCCTTTGTTGTTTTGAAGATATGTTTGCATTGTAAAAATTGAGGGATAGTTTCCGTGTCTCTGCACCGTAGAAGGAAGCTTAAATTGCACAGAAAGCGTCCTTTTTTATTTCTTAATTCTTCAAATTTCCGAATAGAAAGAAACATCCTTCCCGTAGAGGTTGCTTATATATAATTGTAGGCTTTCACGGCCGGGTCTTGATCCATATTTGGTTCGTCTTCCGGGCTTATAGGCCGTGGTCTGGTTGTCTTCTTACTCGACGTTTTCTTCGATAACTTCAAGAACCACATAAATGGGATTTGTCCCAGCATCCAATTCACCCTGGAAAAGGAACATGACAACAGTCTACCGTTTTTGGATGTTTTGGTAATCCGAAACCAAGACATGACACTTGGACACAAGGTTTACAGGAAAAATACTCACACAGACAGATACCTACACAAACAGTCTAACCACCATCCTAGACAAAAACGCGGGATAATAAAAACACTGGTTGAACGAGCCAAAAGGATTTCGGAACCACAGTATCTGCAAGAAGAAATCAATCATCTCCATGCAGCTTTTCTTACCAATGGATACAGCAAAACAGATTTTCGTCGAGCCATAAATCCAAAGAAATATAGGCCCGAAAACGAAAACAAGGAAGAGATAAATGGTAAGGTTTACCTACCTTATATCAAAACAACAACAGAGAAAATTGGACGAATATTAAAGAAATACAACATAGCAACAACCTACAAACCAACACAAAAAATCAGCAATATACTACGCCCAGCCAAAGACACTAGAGATCCTTGAGTCATGCCGGTATATATCGTATCCCGTGCAGTTGTGGAGAGGTGTACATCGGTACAACAAAAAGAATGATCAACACACGATTACAAGAACACATGAGACACTGCAGGTTAAAACAAAATGAAAAATCGGCCGTAGCGGAACACTTGATAAACAACCACAACATATTATAAGATTGAAGATACCCAGGTATTATCACAAACATCACATTACTACACCAGACTATACAGAGAAGCCATAGAAATACACAAACAGAAAAATTCCTTCAACAAAAAAGAAGAAACCTTGAAGATAAACAAAATTTGGATCCCAGCACTGCATAACACGACAACGAAGCCTATGACTTCTGCACACGGCTATACAGCGCACAACTCGGTGCGCGCAGAGAAACCTCCCCTCCACCCGGGGTTTAGCTATAAACAGAGAGACAGTTTCCAATGACCATCCAGTCTGCAGCCGACTGTTGAGGAGTTCACAGAAAGCACGCAGTATCTCCTGATGATGTCTACCGCAGCAGTAGACGAAACGTCGAGTAAGAAGACAACCAGACCACGGCCTATAAGCCCGGAAGACGAACCAAATATGGATCAAGACGCCGGCCGTGAAAAGCCTACAATTATATATAAGCAACCTCTACGGGAAGGATGTGTTTCTTTCTATTCGGAAATTTGAAGAATTAAGAAATAAAAAAGGACGCTTTCTGTGCAATTTAAGCTTCCTTCTACGGTGCAGAGACACGGAAACTATCCCTCAATTTTTACAATGCAAACATATCTTCAAAACAACAAAGGCTAAGAGGATATATGGACGAATGGAACGGGCTCGACTTAGAGAACGTATTCATGATACTAGAAGAACATTAGGGTTGAATGACCTTGAACTACTTCGTTTACATCTAAAGCTCAGCAATATTCTCTCCAAGAGAGACTGGGAGAAGGTGGACAACATCACATATCACAGCTTTTACCGAACCATAGAAAAGAACACTAAACGACAAAAACTAAAACACGCCAAATATCATTCAGTAAACAAAAATAAACCAACCAACTCAAGAGCAGTAGTAAATTTGACTAACCGGCAACTCAATGAAGAAGAAATTTCGGTTCTTGCCAAAGGAAGAAATTTTGCTGTAACACCTAAAACAGTACCTATTGAAGACAGCATAGCCAATGTAGAAGCCGGAATAAGACAGCTGCCTCTTCATCAGAGTGAGGAAATAAGGGGCGAAGTGTCCCGCATTCTCCGTAAAAGCAAACCACCTACGAGCAATTTATCAAGAAAAGAAAAAAGAATCTTTACTAACTTTAAACTCAGACAAAGATATCATCATTCTCCCTGCAGATAAAGGAAATGCTACCGTCATCATGGAAACCGAGCAATACAACCAGAAAATACAGCAGCTTTTAGATCCAGGGACATACAAGATTCTTAAAAATGATCCCACAGCAAGGGTTCTACGTAAAACTAATAAACTCATCAAGATTTCCTCACTGGATGAAGACATTAAACATAGATTGTGCAAATCAGAAGCATTGCCACCTAGATTGTATGGATTACCTAAGATACACAAGGAAGGAACACCACTCAGACCTATTGTTTCGGCCATTGGTTCACCTACATATGAACTTGCCAAGTATCTCGCCTCACTGCTGAAACCATATATTGGTAAAACTGATACTTTTGTAAGAGACTCCATACACTTCATTGAAAAAATAGACACTATGAAACTCAAGCCGAATGACATAATACTAAGCTTCGATGTGGTTGCATTATTCACTAAGGTACCTATCGGAGAAACTATGACATACTTACAAGAACTCTTTCCTCCAGACATAACAGCGCTCTACAACATATGTCTCACAGAATCTTATTTTAATGGAGAGGTATATTCTACGAACAAATAGACGGCGTGGCCATGGGAAGTCCATTAAGTCCCGTAATAGCAAATTTCTACATGAAAAATTTGAAAACAGGCTTTGGAAGAATGCTGCCTAAGACCCACTGTTTGGCTAAGATATGTGGATGACACCTTCGTCATTTGGGAACACGGTGAGGAGGAACTAGATAACTTCAAGAGCACATAAATGGGATTTGTCCCAGCATCCAATTCACCCTGGAAAAGGAACATGACAACAAGTCTACCGTTTTTGGATGTTTTGGTAATCCGAAACCAAGACATGACACTTGGACACAAGGTTTACAGGAAAAATACTCACACAGACAGATACCTACACAAACAGTCTAACCACCATCCTAGACAAAAACGCGGGATAATAAAAACACTGGTTGAACGAGCCAAAAGGATTTCGGAACCACAGTATCTGCAAGAAGAAATCAATCATCTCCATGCAGCTTTTCTTACCAATGGATACAGCAAAACAGATTTTCGTCGAGCCATAAATCCAAAGAAATATAGGCCCGAAAACGAAAACAAGGAAGAGATAAATGGTAAGGTTTACCTACCTTATATCAAAACAACAACAGAGAAAATTGGACGAATATTAAAGAAATACAACATAGCAACAACCTACAAACCAACACAAAAAATCAGCAATATACTACGCCCAGCCAAAGACACTAGAGATCCTTTGAGTCATGCCGGTATATATCGTATCCCGTGCAGTTGTGGAGAGGTGTACATCGGTACAACAAAAAGAATGATCAACACACGATTACAAGAACACATGAGACACTGCAGGTTAAAACAAAATGAAAAATCGGCCGTAGCGGAACACTTGATGACAACCAACAACATATTATAAGATTTGAAGATACCCAGGTATTATCACAAACATCACATTACTACACCAGACTATACAGAGAAGCCATAGAAATACACAAACATAAAAATTCCTTCAACAAAAAAGAAGAAACCTTGAAGATAAACAAAATTTGGATCCCAGCACTGCATAACACGACAACGAAGCCTATGACTTCTGCACACGGCTATACAGCGCACAACTCGGTGCGCGCAGAAAACCTCCCCTCCACCCGGGGTTTAGCTATAAACAGAGAGACAGTTTCCAATGACCATCCAGTCTGCAGCGACTGTTGAGGAGTTCACAGAAAGCACGCAGTATCTCCTGATGATGTCTACCGCAGCAGTAGAACGAAACGTCGAGTAAGAAGACAACCAGACCACGGCCTATAAGCCCGGAAGACGAACCAAATATGGATCATAGGTTATGTACTTCAGAATTTGATAACTTACTATTTATTTTTGGGAGTTGCATTCTTTCACGGTTTAGAGTGCTTAAATTGCGTTAGGTTAGCTTTTAAGTTGGTATTTCACAGGTTAGAGTACTTAAATTGTATTAGGTTAGCTTTTAGGTTTGTTAAATAGCATGTATAATGCTGGCTGCATCGCGATCATAGAGAACCATCGCGATACTCCAAAGAGTAAACCGCTTCGCCTTTGTTGGCACATGCGCGTGGTGTCTGCCTGGGACTTATGCTGTGGTTTATCTACGACGCAACGCGCCAGCGCAAAAATTGCTCCCGATGTATTTAAATGGATGTGGTTTATCTACAACGCAAATTGCTGGCGCAAAAAATTTGCGCTGACATGTCGCGTCGTGTTTCGGAATCTCTTGAATCCAGGACGCAATTTGCCAGCGCAAACAAGGAATATAGAAGATATTGCCCGTACTCATTGGTGTAATTGCTAAAAACAAACTAAGATTTTATAACAAATGTCGTAAATACAATACTTGTTTTGCAACTTTCCAATTTTAACGACGAAAGTTAGATAGTTTTGTTGCAAATCATCGAGTTATATACATGTTTTATATAATATGAGCATGAAGGAGTACAGAGATGTACAGAAAAAAGTTATTGTGGCTTGAACTTAGTCAAGAGATAAATAAAAGCTGTAAATATTGTATCTCGGGGATATTATGGATGTGCATAAATTTCGTCTTCTATTAAATTCAAAACCTGATAAAACTGCTCAGGCGAAAATGTGAAGTATTCTAAAATTTGGTATATTCATCAACCATATGTTTAAGAACAAAAGAATCATTTATTCTATAATTTTCCATACAACATTCACTGTTGCTCTAGGTACTTTTTTTGTCTTTACTAATATTTCGAACTATTTAAATCGTTTTGTAACGAGCCGTGAAACTTTTTTTATGAAGAATTTTAATATGTTTATCTATGTTGACAAATTATGACTTTTCCTCTCAATTTATTTTCAAAATTCTTTATTAGAATTGAAGTTGCCATACGTGAACGCTCATAAAATTAAATCCACCAGATGGCAGGACATATGTGTGAATGACCAACATTTGCATCTAATTCCAAACCATATTTTAAGAAATAAATGTTCAATCACTTCATTTTGTTAGATTCCGATGGGTCAGTTTAGTGTACATCAGATTAGTTTACAGTTTACTAAATAGTATGTATGTAATTTATTTCATTAGGTTATGCAGGGACAGGTTTGTATACATTAGTTTTTGTAAACACATTTGGAAATTTATTATGAACGTTGGTCATTTTGATTTTCCATATATGTGGTGCCATCTGGCGACAATTCCATAAACATATGCGCTGTAGCGTATGCGCTCCATGCGAAACCAGCATCACACCGAGCGAAACGCGAATTCGCGTCACGTCGGGCGCGACACGCTGTATAATAAACCGTAGCATTAAGTTGGTCTTTCACAGGTTAGAGTACTTAAATTGTTGCCTGCATCGCGATACTCCAAAGAGTAAACCGCTTCGCGTTTGTTGGCATATGCGCGTGGTGTCTGCCTGGGACTTAGAAAAGGTTCACACTGCACTTAATGGAAAGATTATATAAACGAAAATGCGCACAAGTTGTGCATTAGAGTTTTGTAAGTTCACTTTGCTTTTGCAATCGTTAAGAATCTGTGCAGGTCTCATTTAATGATTTGGGTCGTTTTTTACATGCTGTGTTCGTGGTAACGATCGCAAGACAGTTCACAAAACTCGCACACGCATGCTGCGCCTGGGTCGTGGTAGGTCTTCATTTTACACACTTTGTGATGGTATCCATGTACTGCTAGGGAATTTACAAAATGGCGAAGATCTTGGTTTGTAGCCATCCACGTTCGATTTACTATTGCTTCTGTTGCGTACAATTCTATCCAAATTTATTTTTTCTTAGCTTGGAGCTCTGCTAGGAGGTCTTGGTAGGCTGCGCTGGATGGTAAGAGTATCAGCATTCGCAATTGTTCTATGAAGAAGGTCTCTCCTGAGAGTTCATATGCGAGTCGGGAGCGTGTAAATTTGGATATACATAGTATTCTCTTTAGATAGACTGACTTAATTTTCTCTATGTTCTTAAGGTCGTTCTTTGGAATAACCCCGAAAAGAAGACGAACACTCTGGAAACTTGCCCCGACCGGGAACGAACCTGAGCCCGGTGCGTACGAGGCTGCGACGCTACCCCGACCACACCGTGAATCGAATTCCTTCACAAAATTTGTTCTTACAGTTAAATGAAGAAATCCGTTTAAATACAAGACAAGTTTGCACTTGTCTTTTTTAGATTAAAACATTTGATTGAAACGCTATTTAAAATGCCTTTGTTCGTGGCATCATACACGGACATTAAACCGACCTAAGGGGAACCAGGGACATCTTCCTTGAACCCACTTAGGTAACTCTTAGCAGGCGCGTCCACGACGCGGGGGTGGACCCGACTCTAAATCGGTGACTAAGTTCTACTAAGGACCCAGTATTGCGGGGTATAACGCTTTACCCTTGTCCAGGGTTACGGATGAAGACCACAATGACAGCGAAGGCGAGGAAGAAAATATTTCAACTCGACCGAACTGGCAGAGGAGGAAAATTTCAACTCGGCGGAACTGGCAACTCTTTCTCCAGAGTTTAAAAGGAGCCCATACTCGGGGTAACAGGAGTGAAGTCTCCAACGACTTAAGTCGGAAGGAGCAATCCTTTCTGCGGGGATTATACACAGAAGAGCGCGTCCAGAGGCAGCCCCACCACTAGACTTGTCCTGCGTAACGTGGCCAGGAGACATTTACATTACTGGCTACCACCTGACTGATCAACCTAAGACAACCAATATGGGAGGACTCATTAAATCCCACTTGAAAACAGGTCAAAAGGCCTATTTCATGAAGCAGAAGAAGCTATTTAAAATAATAAAGTTTGTACTACTTGTGGCCGTCTTCCTCATCAAATTATATTCGTATAAAATATTCAGCTACGCCTTTTCGAACCGGTTTCATATTCAAACCTGCTCATTGGGTTTTGTTTAACGAATATATATATTGAAATATTAAACATCATTGAAACACTTGTTAATTCTTCTTTATAGAACGTAATACAAGTTTCCAAAAATTTCAATTGAAAAGAAAAAAAAAAGTTGGAAGTATTCATAACAAGTCACCGGGTTTTATATTCTTTAAAATGCTCTCCTAAAAAATTATAAGATGACTTATTCCATTTATATCTCGAAACCTTCATTTTTTTATTAAAATTGTTTAATGTTTTATTCAGTACTTACTCTGTAATGCGTGTGTCTGCTCTCGCTAACACAAGAATTCTAGTGTTTCCCCCAGTTATTGACTCACACAGCGTGACTTGAATATTGATTCCTATTCTTAACTATGTTGACCTACCATGCTTCATATTATATCCGCATTGGCGCCAGCTTTATTCTTTCCATCAATAATGACATAATAATAATATATTGATATAACAATAATGTGACACATTGTTGATCCGTTGCTCAAAAAAATCCCCTTCGAATTTCTCGGGCGGCAGCAGCAGTCCTTATAATCCAGTAACAGATTCGTATCGTGTGTAGTCAAGAAACGATAACTCTAGGCGTGATTTCTGGAGAAATAATTTTCCAGATTCATCGATTCCAGAATAATCAGACTCTCGAGACTTCCACTCCAGAAAAATCTAGACTGGCTTCCAGATTATTCCTACTCAGGCATGTATAAAGAGTACGAGAGTCTACCGGCAAGTTTTGTTTTATAATTTAAAGTCCAATTTGTTGAAATTTAAGACGAGGAACCCGTGCTGCATTGAGATTGTATGTACTGATGCTGTAAATCATTTTTAACATAAATGTTCCCTGTAGGGGGAGAGCGCCTAAATCTCTGTTAGGAAAACATGGGCGTACAGGATTACAAGAAGAATAAATTTAGGTCCGGTGGAACACATGTTAATGTCAATTTATAGTAATGAAGTTTGATACACTATCAAATTGGGCCGAAAAAGGGGGGGGAAATAGAAGGTATGGATTGTAATCAGACATTTGTAATTCCACCCCTCTAAATAAGGGTCACCCATATATTCTCCTCAAGGGAATGCCTTTCACTGCAATCATACAATCCTAGCATTTTCATGCTACGCTTTTAGCTTTACTAGGGAATTATTTGTGTTCATCTGTGTGTTAAACTCAGGCACCCACATTTTTCTCTCCATAAAAAGACAAGTTCAAATTCATATGGACTCTTACTTTAAAGGAGGAAACAAAAGGTCAAATTCATATGGACTCTTACTTTAAAGGAGGAAACAAAAGGTCAAATTCATATGGACTCTTACTTTAAAGGAGGAAACAAAAGTTCAAATTCATATGGACTCTTACTTTAAAGGAGGAAACAAAAGGTCAAATTCATATGGACTCTTACTTTAAAGGAGGAAAACAAAAGGTCAAATTCATATGGACTCTTACTTTAAAGGAGGAAACAAAAGGTCAAATTCATATGGACTCTTACTTTAAAGGAGGAAACAAAAGGTCAAATTCATATGGACTCTTACTTTAAAGGAGGAACAAAAAGGTCAAATTCATATGGACTCTTACTTTAAAGTAGGAAACGAGTATTTAAGAATAAAGTTCTTAGGAATATTTTAGACCAAAAGAGAGATGGACAGGTGAATGGAGAAGACTTCATAACAGTGAACTACATGGTTTTAATGGGAAGCCAGATAAAGTAAGAAGAGTTTGTCTCGTAGACTGCGATGGGCAGGACACGTGACACGAATGGGGAATCAAATACGTGCATGGAAAACCTCCTTGTAGGAAAACCAGGGGGATATGCCCAGTTGGTAGACCAAGAATGAGGTGGGAGAATAATATTAACTATGATTTGAGGGAAGTAGATTATACAGGGAATGATTGGAAAACATTAGCTCAGGATAGGGATGTATGGAGAGTTATGTCCGCGCGGCCATGAACCTACGGTTTCGATAGTGCCAGTGAGTTAGTTAGTCAATCAAATGCCTTCTTTCTCCATCCTCTGATTCCTAGCTTCTTAACATTTACTGCATCCATTTCAGTTTTATCATATGGCTGTGAACTGTGGAGGTCAAACAAAGAACTGTATCATCACATGGCTGAGAACTGAATGTGGAGGTCAAACAAAGAACTGTACCATCATACGACTGAGAACTGTGGAGGACAAACAACTGTATCATATGACAGAGAACTGTGGAGGTCAAACAAAGAACTATTTCATCATATGACTGAGAACTGTGGAGGTCAAACAAAGAACTGTATCATCATACGACTGAGAACTGTGGAGGTCAAAGAACTGTATCATATGACAGAGAACTGTGGAGGTCAAACAAAGAACTAAATATCATCATATGACTGAACTGTGGTGGTCAAACAAAGAACTGTATCATCATATGACTGAGAACTGTGGAGGTCAAACAAAGAACTATATCATCATATGACTGAGAACTGTGGAGGTCAAACAAAGAACTGTATCATCATATGACTGAGAACTGTGGAGGTCAAACAAAGAACTGTATCATCATATGACAGCACTGTGGAGGTCAAACAAAGAACTGTACCATCATATGACTGAGAACTGTGGAGGTCAAACAAAGAACTGTATCATCATATGACTGAGAACTGTGGAGGTCAAACAAAGAACTGTATCATCATATGACTGAGAACTGTGGAGGTCAAACAAAGAACTGTACCATCATATGACTGAGAACTGCGGAGGTCAAACAAAGAACTATATCATATGACAGAACTGTGGAGGTCAAACAAAGAACTGTATCATCATATGACTGAGAACTGTGGAAGTCAAAGAACTGTATCATCATATGACAGAGAACTGTGGAGGTCAAACAAAGAACTGTATCATCATATGACTGAGAACTGTGGGGAAGTCAAAGAACTGTATCATCATATGACAGAGAACTGTAGAGGTCAAAAAAAGAACTGTATCATCATATGATTGAGAACTGTGGAGGTCAAACAAAGAACTGTATCATCATATGACTGAGAACTGTGGAGGTCAAACAAACACAAAAAACTGTATCATCATATGAGTGAGAACTGTGGAGGTCAAACAAAGAACTGTATCATCATATGATTGAAAACTGTGGAGGTCAACACAAAGAACTGTATCATCTTTACAATGAAGCAATTAAGCGAAGGCAATAAAGATCCAAACACTAAAATGGCTGGGACATGTTCAAAGAATTATGAGAGGTACTAGAAGGACTCTCAATTGGAAACCAGATGGACTGATACGGTAGAGAGCAACTTGCAGTGATAGGGTAGAGGACAACTTGATAAAAGTGGGTGTCAAGAGATAAGAGAATGAAAGAAGAGGATAAGAAAGGAGTGGAAGGATATTTGTAAGGTGGCTCAAGTTCTTCTAGGGGTGTAGCGGCCACAATATTTACATACATGTCAATTTTGATCTGCCTATTCTTCTGTTTTCCTCAGGTACAAATTGTGTGAGTTTTTTACTTGGATTATCTTCCGACATTCTGATAATTTGGACAACAATGTAGTCACACTATCTATAAAAACTTTACAATGTGAGAATCTATCAATAAGAAATGAAATTCAGAATTGTATCTTTTGCACCACAATCCATTTTCATTCACTGGTCCAATGTCTTTCTGATGCAGGATCTTGGACCCACATAAATGGAAATATCCTACAAATAAAAATTTTCTTTTCACACCAAACACTTTGAAGAACAAACTAAACAGATGTGATATAAAATAGTTTTCTTAATTCAACACAAATGAACTTTTGCATAATATGACTGTGTATCTGTCAAGAGCATCAAAATCAAAACAACATATTTTTTTTATTTGCTTACACATTTCCAAGAACGAGCAATGCTTCCTTTCAATGTTTTTATTGCTCATTTCATACATCTCAATGATGGATAAATTACATTTGAAAAGAAAAAAATATTCACTTAGACTGGGATTTGAACCCAGGACCTTTGGCTTTATAGGCCAATGCTCTTCCCGGATAATCTTTCCATTAAGTGCAGCGAGAATTTTTTCTAAGTCCCAGGCAGACACCACGCGCATGCGCTAACAAACGCAAAGCGGTTTACTCTATGCAATATCGCGATGCAGCCAACATAATACATGCTATTTAATGAACCTAAAAGCTAACCTAATGCAATTTAAATACTCTAACCTGTGAAAGACCAACCTAATGCAATTTAAGCACTCTAATCTATGAAAGAATGCAACGCCCAAAAATAAATAGTAATTTCTCAAATTTTGAAGTACATACCCTATGTTGGCTGCACTGTTGTTGTATAGAATATTCTTAAAAAATCAATATGACTGCCACGTCTTCATGTTATGTAAATAGTTAAATATCATAGAAAAAATGTTCAAATAATCGTTAGAAAAAATTAAAAATTTATTGTAAATGGTGGGAGAAATAAAATTGTAAATAAAACCCTGTTGGTGCATGCGCGTGATATCTACCTCGTACTTAACCCTTAAATTCGTAATGTATCCATTTGGATACATCAGTTGGCTTCATTAATTTTAATATTTTAAATAAATCAGAAGGAAACGAATAAAAATAAACCATTTAAATGTGTGTCAAATTATACAATATACCTAACCAATAACAATTACATAAGATTCCGTTTTCACCGCGGTCCGCCACATTCAAATATCTAACAGAAGAAATTCATGTTTTGCCAATTTAAGGGTTAAGACATTTTTTCTCTTATATACACTGTTAATTTCAGAGTGCCAATTCATAGTATTTGGAACTAACTGTGGTGTATAAGAGAAAAATTTGTATTTAGATTAGGAGTGCTCATGTAACTCAGGGGAAGACCTTGGCCTAGAAAGCCAAAGATCCTGGGTTCAAATCCCAGTCTGAATGTATAATAGCTTTCTTCAAATATAATGCTTAACTCAATATAATAAAGCACGTATACAAATGTTATACTGTAAGATGGAACTGAAATAAGTCTCTTTCTGTTTTGGCACTTTCTTATCAATTTTATGTTCTTATGCAGAAGTGCTTAGACACTTGCTCTCCAGCTCTGGGTTCATAGTTTGTATCTCAGTCACTCTATGTGGGGATCGTGATGGGCAAATTAGAGCAATCAATAATTTATTTTTACAGGAAATTATTTTGTATATATGTACTTGTGTAATTTTAGAAAATGTTGTATCAGATAGGGATGTGCAGAGAGCTTATGTCCACGCAGCCATGAACCTATGGGTTTGATAGTACCAGTTAGTTTAATTAGCTTGTACTCATGTAAAGTTATTGAAAATAAACTTTATTATGTTTTACAAAGAGGATAATTTATTACTACAAAAACTCAACAAGACCAACTATTCTTGTACTTTACCACAAAACTATAACAGATGAAGTAACTTATAAACTAGAGTCCAGAATTTATGTAATAAAATATAAGATTGCAATACAGATAGTATATATTGTTCAACTGTTTGTATGTGGAATCAAAACAAAACACAATCAGAAGTCTAACTTCTCATTATACTATTCAACTGTTTGTGTGTGGAACCAAAACAAAAGACAGTCATAAGTCTAAACTTCTCATTATACTATTCAACTGTTTGTGTGTGAAACCAAAACAAAAGACAGTCATAAGTCTAACTTCTCATTATACTATTCAACTGTTTGTGTGTGGAGTCAAAACAAAAGAGAGTCATAAGTCTAACTTCTCATTACACTATTCAAATGTTTGTGTGTGGAACCAAAACAAAAGACAGTCATAAGTCTTAACTTATCATTATACTATTCAACTGTTTGTGTGTGGAACCAAAACAAAAGACAGTCATAAGTCTAACTTCTCATATATACTATTCAACTGTTTGTGTGTGGAGCCAAAACAAAAGACAGTCAGAAGTCTAACTTATCATTATACTATGTTGCAATCTTACCTTTTAGCACATAAAAATCTGGCCTCTAGTAATATAAAATTATACCCATCTTATATTACTTACTATTTGTACAACTTAATTTTATAGTACAAGGGAGGGTCTTTTAACCGGCCGTTCATCACAGTTCAATATTGGCTATTACTCAAATGCTCCCAAAAATGTCTCATCACGTCTGCATGCCTTACAATTTCCAGTATGAATTATGACCAATTTTGACTTTTATTAATACAATAATTTAATATAAGTTATGTTTATTTGGCAATATTGTCACATACTCTTGATCCATCGGGAGAAATCAATCTTATTGTACACCATTTAACAGATCGTTCTCTCAGCTTTCCAATGGTATATAATATGTTATGCCATCTATTGACAAAACTGAAGAAATACTAAGAAGAAGCTACAACTGCTCACAGCCGTCTGTGTAAGAATGGGCTTCACTTGATCAGCCGGTTGGGAGCCATCTGTGTAAGCCAATAGGTTAAACAAGAGAAGTTGTATACTATGATTACATAACAGTTAAACAATATTGTGTCCCCTAAATTCATGAATTTAATAATAAATACAGTAAAATTTTTGTTGAGGTGATTTTTGACTGACCTCATACTTCGTAAACTCCCTTGCAAATCCAGATTGCCGCTGTTTGTGACATTCTCAATGCTGCAGAGTCTGCAGGAGAGGAGACCATTGGACGTCAGTCGTGAACATGAACAGCATTGAGAATGTCACAAATACAGTGATGAAATCTGGATCTGCAAGGGAGTTGAAAAGTATGAGGTGAGTCAAAAATGAACTCAACAAAATTAAAATAAACCTCATAGTGTTATTTCCTACCTACATAACAGTAAAACTTGTTTAATCTGGAACGTGAATAATGCAAAAATCTGTTCAATATGAACAAATTTATTGGCCCCGGCAAAATAATAGTAATTTTACATGTATTTATTTTGTATAAAAAAGAATTTATCCAATGCGGAAATGGTAAGATATTTCTACACAATTCATGAAAAAATGTTTATAAAGCAAAAAGGCAGAGAGAGAAATAAATTAGTTTCCACTTCGTTGAATTCCTGTTAGGCCAAAAAACAATAAGGAATTATTCCTGCCGACGGTTAAGTTTAAGATTCTGCCTGTATCTAAAATTTTCTTTCGGCCTCACTGCACAACCATTATGCAAATTAGAGATACTCTACCTGTCTTATAAATATCCATTGCACTGTTAAATCTGAAATTAGTTCTGATTTTTCACAGGTAGCATTCTGAATTTATGGAATAAAGATGGCTAAAATGTATGTATCATTCTCATTAAACAAAAAAAGTGAAAGTGATTGAAGATTAAAAAAATACTGAGTACATGTAATAATGACTAAATTTAAATGTGGAAAAAATCAAGTTTAAGAAAAAATAATGAATGAATGGATGCAAGGAAATGGTGATATGAAATGAGAGAAAGCAAACAAACAAACAAAAATTATATATATACAATATGTAATAAACTATTTTAAGTTGTAATTATTGATTAGGCATATTTTTAAATATTTTGTACGTTTTGAATATCATTATTTTCATTCACGAAGTATAACAGTATATGCTGACCACATGCCACCCCTATACCGGCTGGATGATTGTCTATATATCTGATTAACACATGTGGATGTGAGGTCAGCAGTGAGCTGGTAGGTCAAGGGCCTTTTAGGCGTGTCGTGCCAAGGAGTTACTATTTTATAATAAAGATAGTTTATATAAACTCCATGCAAGGCCTAACCGTTCTTTGACATACCAGATTGTTGCTGGTCTTATATTTTAATAATTGTCATTATCATCACCGTCGCCAAGTGGTTAAACTAAGAAGCCTTGGCGCAGAGCTATAGGACTCGTGCTGGTTTGAGTCTCTATGGGGGAAGAAATTTTCTCATGGAATTTCAGCCAGAATAGGACCGGTGCCCACCCAGCATCGTGAGGCATTTGGGTAGCTACAATAAGTAGCGACTCCAGGTTGAGAAGATTAGCTATAATGGATGGGGGACCCGACATGCTGACCACATGCCACCTCTACACTGGCTGTATGATGATCTGCCTCTGTGATTGACACATGTGGATATGAGGCCAGCTGCCGGCTGGTAGGCTAAGGGCCTTGTAGGCCTGTCGCACCAGGAGGTTTTATTATCATCCAGCAAGCTTAGGGGTGTCTTGTATTCAGCAAGTTAGATCCAACAAATGTATAGATAGATTTCTCAACCAGGAGGCACTACATATTGTAACTACCCTAAGTGCTCAATGGTACCATAGAGGCTGAAATTCCA